>WURS02234223.1:0-19758 GCA_011762765.2 Rhinocypha anisoptera | reverse complement strand
ATCTATAGGCATCATTCTTTCATATTTTCACAAAAACTGAGTTAGGACAGAAAAAAGTTCCAAATGGAATACTGTGTAATCATGCGCGCCATGGCTTAAGAGCAAAAGCAGTCCTTTAGTTAACCAACTCCACCACGTTTTACATTGTAGGTTTTGGGTGTTAAATAACCACTCATTTGGCAATCAATAATGCAAAATAGTTTGTATGGCAAGTTATAATCATCTTAAATAAAAACGAATAAAAACAAATAGCATATGACGCAATTCATATGCTATTTGTTTTTATTCTTTTAACTACCCCTTCTGCTTGCTTGTCTGTTCTTTGATGGTTACTTTCCTAAAGTTTAGTGTTGATGTTAGCGTGTAATTGAGTAATTTAATAAAATTTCTATGAAATGTGCAACAAATTATTTTCTCACTTTTTCCTAGAAATTTCAGGAAATTACTAGTAATTTCATAAAACTCACATCCAATTTCAGTAAATTTATTTTAAAAAACTCTTCTTCGAAAAAAGTTAATTTAAAAATATTATTTTGCAACTTTTGTTTCACTCAAACAATGCCTCCAAACACTACTCTTTAGCACATAACAAAGTTAGATGACAACTTGAATTGCACAAACGGTGATACTCTAACTTTCTGTTCTCAATAACCTAACCTATCAGTCTCCTCAATAACCTAGGTATTGACCTAATTAGATGTGTTAAGTTGTGAATCATCCGTGATACTAATATTGTCATGTCAATCAAATGTTAACATTGTTTCCGTATCAGTTATTGATGCAGTAATCGTGTCAAATTATCGTCAGTCATTGTCATTGTGGCCAAATGTTGTGGTTAAATGGTTCGTTAAATTCGAACACTATATTGGTAGTACAATATATTGTCAGTTCAGCCTATATAAACAATTATGTCTCTTTTTGTGATTTTTAATTTATAAACATTAACAGATATTTCTCGTGATAGGATTCCAAAATTTTACAATTTTTAAATTGTACTTTTAGAGTGTTTTAAAGTGATTAGGTTTTAAAAATAAAGCTAATCAAAGTCGTTTTACTCAATTTTTAACCAAAGAAAACAACATAAAAGTAATTTTAATTAATGCAATACAATGGAATGCTCATAGCTGAATTGATATAAAATAAATTAGAGGCAATATAAGATACTAAGCAGCAATACTAAAGCAACAATCGCATAATATTTACTTAGGAGATATGCTTTGGTTGTGAGGTAAGTTATCTATCAACCGCGTGTAACTAAACGTGGGGATGCAAGTGAGCTCACTCTCACTAGGTTCGCTCTGATCCAACAGAGGTTTTTGCTGCTCGAGTCTCATTGGCCTGTGTCTATATACCAAGCGAGCTGCAACCAGCACCAACCAAGGTTTGTTATTATACATTTTTCCAACACTTAAATGTGTTGGATTTTTACTTTTAAATTCGATATTGTATTAATATTGATTTGTTTTATTCGATGTCTCCAATTAAGAAAGAAGTAGTTGCGGCTTGAATGCTCACCAAGTGCCCACCATGTGCTGCAAGAGATGTTCCGAATAAGAGCTCGTTCGTTAATGCTTCTATGCCTGCTGTTGACCATAGCATCGATTGTGACCATTCACATCTTCACTAGTAGCAGCAATGAGCAAAGTGACATATTGGAACAACCCGACCTTGACTATTTAGGCGAGGAACAAACAATAGACGAAATATTACCGCGAGGGTTTAACTGGTCGAGCGGACAAAAAAGAAAGTATTTTAGTCTCGAGTGGTCTCAAGCCAATGTGCACTCCAGTCTGAACAAGCCATGGTTCATGCGAAATGGTACAATCTGGCCCTCAAGCAACTATTCGGAAAAACTTGCTCTCTGGCCTGAAGAAGTAGATCTTAGTGAGAGAGTGTCATTAAATGATCGTATTATCAATCAGCTCATGTACATCCCTGAGGGCTACAATGAAAGTCAATACATGCCCATAGGGAAAAAGCCATTAAAGAAGATTCTACTAGCTTATGGCCGCGGTGGGTGGGGCGATGTGAGCGCGGGACGACGCAAGTTTTTGCAAGATAAGTGTCCGGTCAATACTTGCTTCATTCTCACCAATCCTGCACTGATTGACAAAGCAGACGCGGTGATATTCAAAGATCGTTTTGTGTGGCCAAAGCAAGGTCGCCGACGATGGAACCAACTATGGATACTTTTCCTTCTCGAGTGCCCCTATCACACGCAACTCTTCAAAAGTCTTGAATCTCATGTGTTCAACTGGACAGCCACCTACCGACACGACTCTGATCTAGTAGCCCCTTATGAGAAGTTTGTCTCCTACGACTCGCTTTACCGCACCCACATGCACTCTGACTTGAGTCGAGATCTCTTCAACAGTCGCCTGCTCAACCACACATTCAAGGTAATTAGTGTTAAGTCATCCAACTATTAACCTAACAACTATTTTTAGAAAAACTACGCCTCTGGTAAAACAAAAGCTGTTGCTTGGTTTGTTTCGAACTGTGGTGCTCGCAATAAACGCTTAGAATACGCTCGAGAGCTATCGAAGCACATTGAAGTGGACATTTATGGCAGGTATTCTACAATTCAAGCTAAACCTTTGAACGACAATTATACAATTATTTTATCTTTGTAGCTGTGGCACAAACAAGTGTCCCCGAGCCAAATCAAGTGAATGCTTCAAAATGTTGAATAAAGAATACAAGTTCTACTTGGCGTTTGAAAATTCCAATTGTCGAGATTACATTACAGAGAAATTTTATGTGAACGGGCTGGGTCACAATCAAAATGACTTCAATGTCGTGCCAATAGTGATGGGAGCTCACCCCGACGACTATCAACGCGCCTCTCCACATCAATCCTACATCCACGTGGACGACTTCAAGTCACCGGCTCACCTCGCTCAGTACTTGAAGCTTTTGGATGCCAATGACGAACTTTACAATCGATACTTTGAATGGAAGGCAACGCCACGTCAGGGCGAATTCATCAACACTTACTTCTGGTGCCGACTATGCGCTTTATTGAATGCCCCACCGGAACATCAGAAGCCTACACCAAGCTATGCCAACTTTGCTCAATGGTGGTCATCCAAGAATGTTTGCCACAGTGGTTCTTCCACTTGGTCCAATGCAACATAGGCATCTCTCAACTAGTCAATTTCTTCTCAAGTGCAATTACCACTTCATCATCATTAATAATCATTCATACAATAAACAAAAACTGTGATATGGTAAGCAGAGTTAACCAACGCCCTCTGCTGATTGAAAACCGAAAAAACAGTGTCAGTTTGCCAACCAGTGATACAATCGTTGTTTCTTTCAATTATCTTAATTTTATCTTATTCTTATTAATAATTTTAAAATTATTATGTTTTTTACTCAAATTAAAAATCTTTCAAAAATAATATACTTTATTTGCAAATTGCAACACTCCAAAAAAATATTCGAAGATAGCCAAATTAGGGTTAAGAGCGTCGAATGAAGAAAATGAGAGCAAGACTACCGAAGAGCATAGTTGTGGCAATATTGGTGAGAAAGCCGTGGAGAACGTGATAGTGGCGCAGAGTCCAGCCGCGCAGCATCACGTTGCGTAGTGACTCCACCGGCATCGAGATAGGCGTTACGTTCAAGAAAAATTTGATGATTGGGTCAAAGGAAATTATGGGAAAGATAGCGCCACTGGTAAAGAGTTGGCTAAGTGTGATCGACAATGCAATGAAGAAAGCGGAAAAATTCTCTTTGCAAATTGCTGATATGAGTAAACCTTGCAATTGATCAAGACAACGTTAGTGAGAAAGTCATTGATTTAAAAAAACCTACCTGTCGTAATGGAGCTGGCAGATTGAAGTACTACAAGAGTAAATGTGAGCCAGTATGATCCAAAGTTGGGAATTTGATACCAGGTAAAACCTATTAGAAACATGAGACCAATTTGAAGAAGTGAAAGTATAAGATTGGTGATAAAGTGGGAAAAGAACATTAGCGAGTGTTTGGCACCAGCTACAATGGCGCGGTCAAAGAATCCATCGTTGCGTTCGACAATGAGCAGTTGTGAAGCGAGGGTCACCTGGGAGAGGTAGAGAAAGCCAATCATGTAGCCCGAAAGGAGAAAGTCAGGTGCGGTAGTGCCTTCTGCATAGATTACTTCAGCTATGCGCACTGGCGAGGTGAGTGTCACTCGACCTTGATCCTTGGCCACTTCACTCACTAGTTCCCATGAGCCATAGTTGAGCATGTCTGCCAAGGGTTGAGAGTAGAAAATATTCGAATTGTCGATAAACACTTTGATCGTGCTCGCAAGTAGCGTTTCGTTTAACATCACTTCTTCTTGCAAACTTTCTTCCTCCTCCTCCTCATATTCTTCGTATTGACGCTTGGATCGACTCAAGTCTTGATTGGTAGTTGCATTTTTGGTCAAATTCAATGGCACTAAACTGTTGTTTGAGTCGTATGCTATAATCGAAATATCATCAAGTGTAGTAGATAACGTTTTCGGTGGTTCTAGCAAGGAAGCAATCGAATTCTCTAAATTTTCTCTTTCAAGTTGGTCATTGTTACTGTTGTCTTCAATTGAGGCCAAAGACCGTTTGATGATAGCTGAGGAGAAATTTTGTTGAAACCAAATAGCCGCTATTGCATGCCCTCTCTCCACTCTACTAATTGCTTCATCTAAGGAATCACATTGACTATATGCAATAAAATGATTTGAAAAATTGTTAACTCTTATCTGAAATTGATTACTGTAAGTATGTTCATGATCTTCATTGTAAACTGCAGTTGGAAGCTAAACAGTTTAACAAAAAATTAATTAATATACGATAATAAATAAATATGCAATTTGGAGTACATACATTTATTCGGTCAACTTTGAATATGAGACACATGAGAAGAGTGCAGAACATGGGAGAGAAAAGCATAATACTAGTCATTTTGGAGTTAAGAAATTTGTAAATGTTGCGACGTATTAAGATGAATAACAACCATAGCAAGGAATACTCTGACAGACTGGTGTGACTCTTTTCCAGTTCTACTTGAGCAGAGTTCTTGTAGACTAAATCATTGCCAGCGTCATATGTCAAGAGTTTAGCGATGTTTTGTTGATAGGATTGTATTTGATAATTGACTTCTTGACTTAGCAATTTTTTGTCAGTGCATATCTTGATAAAAATAGTTTCTAAACTAACCTCAGAATACTTGTCATAAAGCATGTTTGGAGTCTAAATAAACAAAGTAGATGGTGAGAGAAAGCTTGATTAATGTTCGACCTACCCCATGTTCGATGAGTCTCCCGTTGCGCATCATACCAACGTGATCTGCTAAGCTTGCTTCCTGAATGTAGTGCGTGACAATAATCACAGTCAAGCCTTCGTCACAGTTGTTTCTGAGATAATTCCAAATTTGATCGCCTAGCACTGGATCAGTTCCCACTGTAGGCTCATCTAAGATGACCAGTTTAGGTGAGTGAAGAAAAACCAAAGCCAATGAAAGTGCTTTCTGTTGTCCACCGGACAAAGTAGACACCACTTGATGATCATCAGCCAAGCACAAAATTTGCTTCAAATCGCTCTTTCTGTCAGTCAAAATAATCTAGTCAAGTGAACTTTAGCATAACAACCAGCTTACGTTTTGTGGTAGCGTTGTCGTTGAAGTTGATAGATGCTAGCAAAGTAATTCATTGTCTCTTCCACTGTCAACTCAGGCGAAAGAGCTTGATTCTGAGGCATGTAACCGATGATTCGGTTAAATAATCCAGGTTTGCTTCCAAAAATAGCAATTGAGCCCGAATCGGGTTTGATGCGGCCCAGCATCAAGCGTAACAGTGTTGTCTTGCCAGAACCACTTGGACCTAGCAGTGCATAGATGCAGTTCTTGGGGACAACCATACAAACGTCTTGTAGCACTTTACTTTTGTGGTACTTGAACGACACATCACGTACGTCTACTGCTATAAGATTCATCTTGATATCAAGAAGTGATGCCAATCTCTGGGAAATGTCTATTCAAATTATTTATGAAATACAAAGTTACTTTTAAATCAATGGCATTCTAAAATAATTACACATTCTCTTAATTTAAATATATTTTTTCAAACTCTTGTACAATTACAACTTTAAAAAATCAATGTTCAAGTATTAATATTTACCTAAATTTTGTATTAATAAAACAGTTTTGAATAATAATAATGTTGAATCATACGAGTAATGAAAAGAATTGAAATAATTCACTGGTGCGAATCGGTTCTTGATTCTCGTGGGTCTGATCTGAAGGGATGCGGACACCACTGTATGAGCGGAGTAGAGAGCAAATTGTGTTGAAACCGGTCATCGAGCATTCATCTAGCACCTTGTCGCTAGAGTCTAATATTGACTTATTTACAAATTGAACTTCATCTAGCATATAGAGTTGGAAGCAAACACGATACTTTGTAGTAGTATAGGAGTGATGCTGAGCAAATTCAAAAAGGGAAAGCATTCAATAAAGAGAGAAAGAGAAAGCAAATGATTGCTTTGTCAATATTTGCTAGAATGTGTCTTTTCAAGCCTCACTGGTGGTCACTCTCTTGCACACTTCCAAAACAATACTGTTAGCGCTTCCTTTGCTTACTGCACATATTCTACCACCGTGATATATACCGAGTGATGATTATTTTTGCTTGACTCCCAAATGACACCTCAGTGTGTACTTTTTGTCCTACGCCCCTGCAAGTTAGTCACAAGGCTCGTGGTTAAGCTGCAACTCTTCTGATTGATGGACTCTATACCCTTAAGCTCCATTGTTCGTCAATTAACACTCTTGTGGCACTTATGCACTCAAAAACAAGTGGCACTGTTTGAAGAGTTTATCAACTCAGGTTATTTTACTTTTGGAGAAGACATACTCAAGATATTAGGTCTAAATGTTAAAAACAGTATGATAGGTGAGAGAGAGAGAGAGAGAGAGAGAGAGAGAAAGAGAGAGTGATTGGTACTAAAGTAACCGTGACATGCATTGAACGCGCGGCATTGACAGTGCACTCGCTACTGGCAGCAACAAGGTGAAAGCGCAACACTTGGTATACAAATCAATCACTTACCGGTGTGAAGTTATATTCCAGTGATAACCGGTTAGCATCGATGCATTGTTGATGAGTCCATAGAAAAAGGTAGCTGGAGACATCGGACCACTTGACTTGGACCACTATGTAACTGGGTAGACAACAAAATAACTACTACACTTGAGTGACGGTTCGTGATCGACTATGTTCGACTACCTTGAAAAATTGATAAAGGCATCTCTATCGATTGCAATTTTATTCACGAAGTACACAAGCAGCAACAACTGTTGGTTTAAATCGATATGGAAATTTTTAGGTTTTTGCAAAATTAATGATAAAAATAACTCATGAATTAGCAAAGACCAAGCAGCATTAAAGTAGTCACAATATGATAAAATAACCAAGTGATTCACAGTAGGGCGAGTTGGCTTGGTTCCATCAAACGGTGAACGCCGTGGAGACGTTCTGCCCGAGTGGTGTCACTATCCAAGTGATGAGTTAGTGAGTGTGTGCAGTAAAGCTTGAGCATGTCCTCGAGCACTACACATGGTGCATGGTGCATGGTAGACGCCTCTGTCCGAGTGGCACCTTGTCGAGACACAACAGCCAAGTGGCCATCAGTGAGACGCTTCACCGGTGCTCCACTCTTCCTTTTGCCCGGTTGGTTCTGCCTCGACATGGTCGCTCTTCTCACTTTCACTCACTCGCAAAAGTCACTCATTGCCCTCGCCGTAGTGTCCACTTTCACACCTAGTCAAGCTTACCTCAACAGAACAAGTTAGTGATGCTTAACACAAACATTGAACTCATCTCAATTTCTTCAGTATTCTTCAATCTCGAGTTACGCCTTAGACAGTTCTTTTGGTCACTGGTTGATCAATTTTATTAAACTAAACTGTATCACACTAAATGAATATTTACAATAGCCACTGACTGCCTTAGATGAAGAATGGGTTTTTACGGTTGTTCTAGAAAGTGAATTGGCATCGGAAACAATGATCTAAGTAATTAATGACCGCAAGAAGAAAGAAGTAAACGGCGGATCTAAGAACTAGACATTACGGCATGCTCAACAGAGGAAGCTACATCTGTCATTAGTTTTTAATGACAGCGTCTCAGCGATGCTAAGATAATATGATTCACACTGTACCAACATTTGAGATGATAACCATAATGGAGAAACGTGAGAACAATCTTTCGAGTGTAATTAGCAAAAACAAAGCACTTATGTGCTAAAAACAATGTAATTTAGGTTATTATTCAGTATTAAGTAGTTAAGGTTAATCATAACTTCTCAATGGGAGTGCTCATGAGTAGATCATCTGCTGAACAAACTCAATTAGGGTCAAATTGAAAGCGTTGCCTTCGTCACTTTGATGTGTATTATTACATTCCAAGCGATAGTCTGATTTAAGCAAAGGAAGGGATGAACTTCTGAATGTAGTGTCCCAATAGACTAGTGCTTTGCGCAACTTGAGCATGCAAAGAGCAAAATTAGAAAACTTGAGCTCACGAATGGGAATGCCTTTGACCACAATCTTCCGGTGGTTGCCATAGCGATTCACCAACATCCGAACAACGGGTTGATTGGCATAGATGCCAGTCTTCTCCAATGCAGCTTTCAGCTCAGAAGGTGAAATTGTACCGCTGCCAGTTTTGTCGTGCTTCAGAAACAGTTGGTAACATTCATCAATGTCAATGCACATTTGTTGAAGCTTCGAGTGTGATAATGAACCTTTGTAATCGAGATCGTAGAGAGCAAGCAAAGTGAGACATTGATCGAAATTGAAATAGTTGCGCTTGTAAGTTATCACCGAGCGCAGTAATACTTCTAAGCTTTCCACATCATAACATTCTTCTGGTACTAATTAATATACAGAAAAAAATGTCTGACTGAAAATTAGAAGCAAAAGTTATCACCACCAACTTACCACCAATCTTGTCAATTGGTCTAGAAAAAAAACGATTTAGAAAGTAAGTTTTGTCAATGTGCTTCAATGCGTCATTCGGCAAATAAGAACTAATCTCCTTGGCGTTAAACTTGAATGGCACCTCACAGTAGAAACGTAGCAAGAAATTACCGTCTTGATTAGGGGCATAAGTAGAGGGAATTACAAGGTAATATCCTTCACTAAGATTATATCGTGCAGACACTTCTCTCACATTGGTAAAGAATCGAATCACATGCTCACCCGGCTGTGTGCTTTGGAAGAATTCGGGCTTCATCTTAACAATAATGCTCACACGTTTTCCTTTTGACCGTCCTATAGAATCTTCGCATGTGAATGCTCCTTCAATGTTATCACCGTAGATCATTTCTTCTACAAATTTCCAGTCATCATTGTCAAGTTTAAACAAATGAAATCCAATTTTAAGATCAGGCACTCCTGTGATTAGTTTTGAACCGCGGTATTTTTGCATCAAATCTACCAAAATGGTAATTCTTTTAGCGGTCTTGGTATCTTGACTTTTAGACTTGACAATACCACTCTCCGGTTTGTCTGTAAGAATGGGTATGAGATAGATAGGGTTTTGGTGGAACGAATTCTGATTGTAGCATCCACCCGCAGAGACACCGCTTATCCAGTAGCCTTGAACGCCATACGAGTGCCACTGGAGTTGGTCTTCTTTAATGGTTGTGTTGGTTGTGCACGCCGAGTGACAGATATCGACATCTGTGAAGTTCTCCGCAAAACTTTCAATCGGCATCCAGAACTCATGGTCAGCAGTATTAGCGAGACCATACTGCAACTTGACAGCGTCAGGTAAATTAACTAGCTCGCTACTGGTCTCACTCCAACTTCCATTCCAGTTGCCATCGAAACCACTTTGGCTCGCCCCTACATCCTCTTTGTTGTGTGCATATTTGCATTTGGCTGCAGGCAACAATTGATTTAGTCGCTTCCATGGATTGCAGATTTTGATCAAATACACTATTCGATCTTGTCCATAGTAATCGAACACTTTGGTGTCCAAGACAATATACGACTGTTGACGCAGTAAACCATTTGGAAGTAGTCGCTTCAAGGCACAGTATGTATGGTGCTCTCCACTCTCACTCTTGATCTCACTCTCTGAATCGCTCTGCTTCTCTTGTGCTCGGATACGTACAATTGTATGTGAGTTGGCGCGCAATGCGTTGGACAGGATTCGAAATAAACCTTCGTTCAAAATGTCAGACATAGAATTGATATTTTCACAAAGACCGCCTAGCGAATAGAAGTGATTAGCCAATGCCCCTAAGCGAACCTGCCATTCAAACCTGTCATGTCCTCTAGGAATTCACCCACGGTGCAGTAGAGCAACGATTGGTAGCACCCGTTGAGCTTAGCAAAGGCTTTCTCCAGCAAGGCTGGCCAAAACTCAGCATCATTGAAGGTATGTGTTTGGATGAGTTTCCCGTTGATTGTGGGCAGTCTGTCATCCACGACAATGTCGTACCACTTGCCATACTGCCAGATAAAAAAGTGAAACATGCCTGGTGATGGATGGTACAGTCATGCAGAGTTGCTTAGAGTGATTGATGTACCTGTGTACTGGTTGCTCTCAAACGACTGATCTTGCGGCACCACACGAGCGAAGAAGTGTGGCTTCCAGTGGAGCACCGAAAGGGCAGCGACAAAGTTCTGGCTACCGTGGCCTCGGATCACGTTTATCAAGCCAAACGTTTTCTTGCTGGCTGACTTGTCGTTAACAAAGTGAGGCTGACCGGAAAGTGCAATCTGATGCGGCCGAATCCATTCAATCTTCCTCGTTCCCTGTTTTTGGTTTAGCGACTTGGGCAAATAGTACGACTCGCGACTCGGTGGGAAGAGTTCATCTTCAAACAATACACCCTCTCGAACACACTTCTCTTTAAGCTCATTGTAATTTTGTTGCTCATACTTAATGAGCATTGTCATAAACTCAAAATCTATTACATTTGTCAAAAGATTTAGAAAGTTAGTTGAGCAATAGAAAGTCATAAACTTCACCTCAATACTCACCTTCTTGTCCTTTTACTGAGCTCATGTTGCAGAACACAATTTCTTTTAGCTCATTTCATTCAATAAATACAACACAGTTTTATTTGTTCCAGCAACAATAGTTAATTTGTTCAAAATTACTACAGAGAAGACTCGATTGGTTGACAACTCGCTTTTCTTGACGTTTTTATATAAAGGAGCTAAAACGAATAGTATTTTATAATTTAATTAGTGTATGTGCATGTGTTCGAAGTGCTTTTCTAGACTCGCATTGGTTTACAAGCCTTTCTCCCACACAGTGTAAGGCAGTTAGGTATTCACTGTATACCGCAGTTTGTATGAAAATTGTAAAAAACAACAAAACACAATTTCATTATTAATGCAAAAGTAAGAATTGTCAATGATGTCATAAGATGTCACAGACACGTGGGTAAAAAAATTGCAAATTCTGAAAAATTCAAGAATCTACTTAGCTGATAAGACCCACAGCTTAATACAAATACATAAAATTATATTTAACAAAAAAACGCTCAAAAGGTCTATTTAGATAAATAAAAAAAAGAGATGAAAATAAAAAACGATATATTTTATAAATTTGATGATTGAACTTCTAACAGCTTAACACCTTTTTCATCTTCCTTTTCTTCCGATTGCCTTGTCAATTGATTTACCTTCAAGTCATTAGCCTTATCGTTGAGCCAGGTGTGCTTAATGTACTCGATTACATGAATCAAGGGAGTCTCGAAAAGAATAGTGAAGATGAAACCTATGAAGTAGGAGAGAACGATCACGCCTGCGCAGAGAAGAGTGATGAAGGTGGCACTGAGGTCGATCAAGTCACGCCGAGCCCCGAGGACAACCCACAACACCCAAGAGTGAGTAAGATACACCGAGTAGGTCATTCGCGACAGTGGTCGAAAGCCAGACCAGGAGAGGAGACGACCCACTAGACTGCCGTTCTTAGTGAGGCACAACCAGATAACCAGTGTGAGCACCAGTGCCCAGATGGTACGGTTCAGTGGAAATAGCACTGCAGACCAAAATGGATCGTACGGTCGACCGTGCAACCATGGCGCTGTGCTGTACATGCAAAAGAGGTAGCCTGCAAATGCTAGTAGCCAGTAGAGATACTTGGTGCTCTGGGGTAACAACATTCAGTGTATCAGTACTACTTCTAATGCCACGCCTACCATACCTTTTTAAGACTGTATTGACCTAAGTTATTGTTGCTCTGAATGTACGAGCCAAAAATAAAACCAATGAAAAAAACATTAGCATGATTCCACGGCTTGTAGAAGAACTTGATAAAATCACTCGGCACACCATCTTCATCCAAGTAGTCACTGTGAGGAGAAAAATATTGTATTAGAAGGGTACCGGTTTTGTACAAGTGTACCCGTACTGCAGTGTTAGTCACCCCACTATAGTGAAGTACTTCTCACTTGATGATACATCAAAGTACAATTGGTACAATCACCCTTGAGCACCGTTTGGTGCAACAACTAGCACCTCAAACACGTCCATTTCAGACATTGAGATCGACTAATTGACTCACTTGCAACTTGATTGCAGACCCCTATTCAATTAAGTACTAATGATACTCACTTTTTTGAAGTAATCACACTTCCCGGTGGGAACTTTCTAATGAAAATAGTGATGGCACTGAAGCAGATGCAGACTAGTATAAGTATTTTAGTAAACATAATTCCATTGCGTCGATTCTTAAGCAGCAGAACAACCGGTATGAGTGACATCCAATGCAATTGCATGTCGGCCGCAAGGTACCAAGTGTGAATTGCGCACTGTACTCGTCAATGAAGAATCGTTATTACTTTATCATTTATTTAATATAGTTGCTACTCACGATATTCTGGATGTCAATCACGTTTTGAAGATATAGCAAATTGTGCCACCATGTCTTGTAACACTTGTCAGTCACTTTGTTCATATAAGTCATCCACAACGGTCCGTCAAACATGGGCGGTAACAAACTGAAAAGTAGCAAGAAGGCTCCCAGTTGTGGTGTTAGGCGCAAATAGCGTAGCACGAAAAATGATATATATTTAAAATTTTTGTAATCTCCAAACGTATATTTGATAGTGACGTACGAAGTAAGAAGACCACTGAAAGTAAAGTTTGCAAAAGTTAAAGCTAAATCTAATTTTTTCTAAAAGCACTTACCTCATATAGAAAAAGGAATCTACTGAGTAGTGAGCCTTGAGCAATGGCTGCTTTTCTAATCCCGAAAGCCTTTCTGGAATGCTAAAGGTATCGCCTAAGTCGTGAATTTAGAAAAAAATTAATAATATTAACTCGAATTGTGGCTTTACTGACGAAAAATATTCAAGTTGTTCCACTCAAGTGTATGACCAATAATGATCCAGATAATGGTGACAAAGCGAATGCCATGTATACAGGTGAGATCATCATAGGACTTGGTGCAGATCAACTTTTGTACATTTCGCACAGGAGAGAACCAAAGCAATATCTTCTCGGAAAGATTGTCCGCTGTAATGTTTAGACTTAGAATCGAATCGTCATATTCAAACACTCATAGACCACTTACTCTTTTTATTAACGGCACGGTCGTAGATTGCAGCCGATAGCGTAACTGCCAGCATCACTATTATGCTGATTCTGTTGAAACATGATTAAATTTAACCTTGTTTGTTGACGCAACTCAGATGAGGATTCTATTATAGATTTCTCTTTCAATTTTCTTTGTTTGTACAAGGATAAAAAATAAATGGAATTATTTTGTTACTAGTTCATTTTTATTGAAATGCTTTTTAATATAATTTTAGTCTTCTTGTAAACTCTGAAATTATATTTTCTATCACAAACTATTAATTTTTTAAAAATAAATAATCACTCGATAAAAAATTTGCAAGTCTAAAAGAGCTACTCACACTGCAGTTCTGGACTTCTGAAAGTTATTTCTGTCACAATGGCATTGTGACAGCCATTGTGATAAAGCCAACTGTTTTATCTACTAAAAAGAATGAAAAAAGAAAAGATAGTTCTCAAACTTGAGCACTTTATAAATAATTGGTAATTATTAAATATATTTATGCATAACCTTGTTATGAAAATTGCTGTTTGAATTTATACGTGTATTTTAGAAATAAATTTTGCTTTTAAATAATAATAATACTAAATTTACACAATAATAACACAATATGGTTTTGAGCACTAAAGTTTTCATTTAACAAAAAACTACTAAAGTAATAAATTTAATAAGTTAAACATATTTTTATGATTGTAAATAACCCAGATAAAGATATTTATTTCACTTTTCAGACCTTGTTTTCCCTAATTTTCTTTTCCTTAATTTGTTTATAGTTCAGCAATAAAATTAGGCAGTGTTTTTTAGATTGAGAATTTGTTTCTGATAGCAATATAAGCATTTTTAATAATTTTTAATTATTTTCTACAAACAAACAAAGTCCACAATATGTTAAATAAATCAAAGATATCTCTTAGTTTACGTAATATCTGAATAGCCCATGATGGCCGTAATCTAACGTATTTTCGAGTTAATAATATAAACAAATTATTTTTATACTGGGTAATTTGATATTAAAACTCACTATAGAAAACACGTTTGATTAATTTTTTAAATCTTTAAAACAATTGATTATTTAGTTAAAACAACTTAAAAACAAGTATATGACTCTTTTTTCCACTTCTTATGTTAAATTGTGCAAAAAGCCTTCATACTCAAGCGATTCCACTTGCATGAATGTAATATTACCTGTGCTAATTAGCACAACAGGTGGTTCTGTCTTTGTGCTCGCTTCAGTCTGCCAGACTTAGAATCTTTTCTGCCTTCTACTTTGTTTCGACAACAATACACTCACTTTGCATAAGTATGAGAACAAACTATTATGATATATTATAGAGGCTAATTAACTCTAATTAATTACAAAAATGTTAAGGTTTATCAATTATTAATTTTAAAAAATTAAAAAACTTTAAAACTAGAAAAAGAAATTTTTTAAATTGTAATACAAGGTAGAAAGTTTCAAATTATTATAAGTTCTGGGTTGCCAAGTTAGGGAGGTAAAAATTAGCCCAAGGTAAATAATTAATTTTTGTGTGTGCTTTCTACTGTTAATGAAACAAATTATAGTGGTAACGAAAAGAAATAACAAAAATACCATAAATGATAAATTTGATAATAGCCACACTGAAAGCTGTCGAGAAGATTGCAGGAACTGAGCGTGCATGAATATACTTATGGAATTTGCCGATTGCGAGAGCTCAACTCGGCGATCGCACCTTGCACTTGACCGTCAAATTCGAGGTCAACTTGTTGCATCTAAATTAGTGTCTCACTTACATAGCTAACGTTTGCACCACGTTGGGCTTCCACGGCTCGTCATTTCTTGAAATACAATTCAATTTTTTGAATTTTAATCCAACTTTACTTGCATCTGAAAGGGTAATTTTCTATTTTAATTTAATGCTTGTATATCATAACTCTCTTGATCGAGAGAAGAATAATAAGTGAAATTGGAGAAAATGAATTAACAACAAAGTTTACCTCGAGTTGCAATTGATTCTATATCGTGAGGGGTACAACTTTGAGGCAAACAAATTCCAATTTGAAGGTAAACGTAGTAGAAAACGGAAGAAACATCGGAAAAGTGTTGATAGATAGTGCCGTTGCCTATTAATTCTTGTATTTCCAGTTCTGGTTCAATGGGAAGCACACTGCTTTTTTGATAGTAATTGTGGTATTTAGGCATTGGTTGGGGCATGGGCATAGCAATATCGAGAAGACAATACTGTGGGGCAATTTGCTTGACACCCAAGCACTGGTCATAATCGCCGAAATCGGTGAGTGTCCCACTGAACACTCCACTAGGAGGAAACCTAGCCCACGAGTTAAACAGTTGGTAGGCCCAAGTGTGGCGGTGCCTAAAGGCGCTGAGCGCGAGCCTCAAGTCCTCTTTGCAGACCACACTTAAGTTATCATTGCTGCGGATTTCATGGTCAAGGTCAATATATGAAGGCAAAAACGATTTTTGCAGCGTTTCTGATGAAATGTTGGTTAGCGGTTGCCAGAGAAAGTCTTGAGACGCTAGCGTTCCGGAGAGAAAGTTGGCTCCTAAAGATAATAAGAGAACTAGGCCCATGCGAGCCATCCTTGAGGAGTGAAAGGATGAAACACTTGAACAAGTAGTACGGTAGAGTAAGCCAGTTTGGAATCGGCCTTAATCGCAGGGAATCGCGTGTCACACAGTTCGCTTCGATCGACACTGACGAGTGCTGATCCCAAGTCGAGTGACTACCTGCGAGTGAAAGTTACTGGCGATGAGGCGTTCTCTTGCGCGTCATTCGCTCACATAGCACACAGTAATCTTGGCAAGTTATCCAAGCACATCGCCATGCCGTTCTTTCTTCACTCATTTCTCACTACTGACCAATACCGATGCACGCATGGCACAATGCTTTGAATATTTATCTTGTCTTTATTTCGCACTGGTTGATTGCGATTACCAGTTGGAGATAGTGGCCCGACGCCTCCTACTGACTAGTGAACTGCAACACCACAATGCCTCACTCACTCACTCACTCTCTCTCTCTCTCTCTCTCTCTCTCTCTTGGAATCGAGTTCGGTTGCCGGTAGCTTCATCTCGGGCGGGACCAAATCAATTGTTCATATTTCACTTTTTCCTTTTCTCTTTCCTGTTCTTTCCCGAGTGACTTAACTGACACAGTACCAGTGCTTACATTCGAACACATAAAGAGAGTCGATGGTAGAACGGCGCGACAAGACAAAGTCAGGTTTGCCTCTCTAGTGTGATTGAATAATGGTGCTAAGTCGGCTTCGCAACAATGGCCATTAGTGTTTGTTTGTTTGAAAAATATTTAAACAAAATGACAACTATTTGAAACTGTATGGTCAAGACAAAATGCTTTACGCCTGATTGCTGCACCAAACGGTGATGAAGCTTTAGTAGAAGCACCACTGGCCAGGCTCGCACCTTTCAACAAGTGACATATCGCCAGACAAACCAATCTTAAGTGGTTAGTTCCACTCTTTACTTCAATTAACTATTGCCAAAGTTAAACATGTCGAAAACAGGTTTTGTTTTCTATTTAATTTCAATATTTTTCTGGTATGTAAGTTCTATCCCAAGTTAAACGAGTTTTAGTCATTAATAGTTTTAGATGATGGTGGCATCGCTGCAAATAACATGAATATATCATCTAAAATAATAATAAAAATAATTATATTAAAGTCTAGGAAGACGTCTGGTCACTGACAAGAAATTCTCGGATTGCGACGCACTTGAAGCGCATCGTCAAGTGCGAGGCTTGTGAGCACACCTCCGGGTGACAAGTTGTCTCTTGTTGATCGCTGGCCGGTTGTTGATTGGCTTAGGGGAATCGCTACTTACTTGCTGGTGCCCACAACTACCTTGTTGGCCTTGAAGCATATCCACATGGAATCTTTGATGTGAGCACCCATACTAAATTGATCAGTGTTAGTATCATTGCCAAATCTGATAACAGTTACGTCACATGTGTGTGTGTGAGAAAGAGAACCGAACGTTTTGTTTTTTTTCAATGTACTTGCACTTCTAAAATATAAACACTTGGTATACCCTTCTAGGGTAGATTACTAGCTAGTGTGCTGTGAGATGGAGTTCGGTCAAGTGTGATATACCGGAACCGAGTGTTTTCATGGGATGAGTGCAGCACGAGAGTGTGAGAGAAAGACACTTTGGCGCTAGAGTGCCGTTCGAGTGAAGTGTAGAGATTGACTGGCCCATTGATCAAGTTCACTTTGTCGCCAAGCGTGTGTCGAGTGAGATTTGGTCACTTCCGTGTGTGGTTTGCGCGGTGAGAGTGGCACTCACTGACCACTTGCTGGCTCGCTAATCGCTGGTGGGCGACAAGCTGTGAACAATGGGACGAGTCCACCGTGCCAATCATGCAGCGTTATCAATCAATTTGTTTTAGAAATTAGATCTGGCACACTGCTTACCATGACTGGCGTATTTGTTCGGCTGAGTCGGCTTTTACTACTTGGTTGTACTCACCGATGACTCGAGATGCCACCTTACTCTCTCTCTCTCTCTCTCTCTCTCTCTCTCTCTCTCTTGCTTCTTCTCACCAATTCAATACCAAAAAATCTATCGTCAATAACTTTTCTCTGTATTCTAATGATTTGACATTAGTGAAAGAAATGTTATTGAAGTTATCTAGTTTGCAAATAAAAATTAAATTAATACAACAAATGAATTGTCATTTTGCATAATTTATTAGTGTCACTATTTACAACCTATAGAGTTTATACAATTTTTATTATTCAAATAATCTTGTATTTAAATTTGTCTTTTTGGATTTTCACCATGTCTAATTGAGTTTACTAGAAAACTCTCAGGTATGAACCAAACAGAATAGTGTACTAAAGTTTTTTATATAAAATTGTTGCAACACAAATTAAAGTAAGAGAAATAATTAAATTATGTTAGCTATTTTCGACTACCCTAGTGAACAAATGAATATTTGAATGTAGTGGGAAAAAATCTACCATGTTGTCTCGCAACGATTTCAAATGCTTCAAATTGAAGTGATGGGAACAATTAAGCTAATATTGGCTACAGGATGTACAAGAGTAACTGGGAAAGTGCTTGATTGACGAGCTACGTTGATCGGTCAGTGTGCAGAGTTCCCATTAACTAATGATGAAGCTCTTTCTCAATTTGCAAATTTGTTGACCCAGCTTAGTTTGATGGCAAACACACAATACAAAATTGGATTACGCTTTATTAAATTATTAGCTTAACATCTGGTTTGCCACAAAACATTGGCGTTGTGCGCTTGTTTCAATATTTTTTGCAAAAATCATTACCAATCTTGCTATTCTTACCAAAAAAAAGTTTTGTTTATTGTTTAAAATTAATCAAAGTATCACGCTTGAAAATGATTTATAATGCTATTTCAGATGGTTGTTAAAGACATCATTAAAATAAACAATTAGAATTTAAAAACCTTTCATGGAACAATTTAAACTATATATTTGTTCTTTGTTCTTCTGGCTCAACTCAAGCTGCTTTTAAACAAAAAATATGAAGTGGATGTTAATTCTGAAGTGTTCATAAAAAAGTATCTGAAAATAAATAAAGTAATCTATCTTAATTTTTAACCCTTTCGATCCCAAAGATTATCAATAAAAGATAAGCCTTATATCGCTAATTGAATGAGCGGGACACATACGTCCCGATAGCGTCTTTGGGAGAGAAAGGGTTAAGTTATTATAACACACTAAAAAATAGATTTCGTGAATTTTTTTGAACAAAATTCGCAAAATCGCGAATTTCGAAGTACCACCGCAATTTCGCAAATTTAAAATTCGTTAAAATTATTCAATTTACAAATTCGTGATATTGCACATTTAAAATTTTCAAAATCGAACATTTGTAAATTGAATAACTTTCATGAATTTTAAATTGGCAAAATCACGGTGGTGCTTTGAAATTCGCAAAATTGCGAATTCTTATTTTTTAGTGTGAATATGATTCTTTTAAGCCGTAACAAGGTTGATACAATGTGAAAGTTTAACAGTAAGTTGTACGCATGCTGGCAAAACCTCCGCACCTAACACATCTTAATTCATAACTCAGTCATCCTTTTACCGATTCAGTTGATTTTTGGCCTATCCTCATATCTTAGTGTCCTGACCGTTCATGCCAAATCACTAGTTCCAACTATGTGTTCCAATTGAATTACTTCCGTTTCCTT
>WURS02234004.1:0-19760 GCA_011762765.2 Rhinocypha anisoptera | reverse complement strand
TGATTGCTATGAAGACTGAAGAAAGAGCAGGATCGAAGCCCTGAAAAGAGAAGAAATACAAAACAGGAAAATGGTAAACATAAGGTGTCCTAAATCTAAACTGACAACACATTACCTCAGCCCTCATTTCTTAATTATTTGACAGCATAATATATAGATGATTCTCAAATGCACTGTGTGCAGTGTTGGGGGGGAAGAACATTCTTAAAATGTGAAAGCATGATTGAATGAGAAATCCTCTTCTTACACATGACTCCTAGCCCTATTAAGTTTTGTGATTTATTTTCTAATTGTGTGATAGTAACCTGGTATAAAAGTGCACAAGGTATTGTAACTAGAGGTCAATTCTCTGATCAATATAAAAAGTTTTGTTGAACTGAACTGATACAACAAGTAGCAATGAGTGAATTCGAGTAAAAATACTAGAAGAAAAAGTAAAATATATGGAGTATTAAGTATCTATGGGGAACATGCTTCTTTGTGAGCAGATTTTATTAAGAATTATATATCGTCACTTGGCTGGAATATTGTCAAATGTTACTTGAGAGGTGAAATGTTGCACACAGTTTACATTATAGTTGATTTTATGTTGGCAACCTATCTCCTTACATAGATAATTTGTTGATTTAATACAATACTTAAGCCACCTGCAAGTATTGTGATATTATATGGAAGGATGACCTACGTTGGTGATATAATGTGATAAATATTCATATTGTATATTATACAGTTGTTTTAGCACAATGTAGGTATGAAATGAAACATTTATAATGTTTGTAACATCTCTTAAGCATCAAAGAGATGCATGAATTATACCCACAGAACCCCTAAATATGTGTTAAAATTGTTTACAAGTTTTATTGAAAAGTATATTTCAGATCCGAAATTCGTTTGGATTGTCTTCATCAATACTAACACAATATAAAGGTATTGACGTATTTATTTTGCTGCAAGACAAACCATTAAAAAGTATGTAATATTATATTTAATATCTGATTGATTTCTTTTATTTTATTTTGTTAGATTTGTATCTTATTATATTTCTTTGTTTTATTCAATGTAAAAGTCGTTGGCAGCATGTTCTGGTGTGTTTAAGACTTGAGTTGAAAAAAACTAGGTATTGTGTAAAACAGTGCATGTTGAATAATATGTGATGGTATTTGTGAAGTGAAATCAGTTTGAATACGAAGTATAGTGCCATCTCAACTAAAAAGGTGATCTTGAATTAAAGATAACTATCATTTCATATCTACATGTTTTAAAACAACTTTATAATGTATAATAGGGATATATATATGCATAATATCTCCAATTTAGGTCATCTGCTCATATATTCTCTTAATAACTGTGGGTGGTTTAAGTATAAAATTATGAAAGTATCTATGTAAGGAGATAGGTACCAACATAAAATCAGCTGAAAATTAACTGTGTGCAACTTTTCACCTTTCTCTTGCATCGCATGACATTTAACCATATTCCGGCAAAGTGATATGTATTTGGAAATCAATCCTCTCTGTTAAAATGTCCATAGCTGCATGTATTAAAGAGTAATGAATGACATCACAAACAGAGAATGAAATTTGTGCCACCTAGTTCTGCCTCCCAGTCATGAGCAAAAATGAATGAAGACTCAGATTCAGTGAGGAGCTTCAGGAAGAACAAATAGTTATTCGAAACCATACTGCAATATCTGACAATGAAATCATAACCTGTATGTGCCATGACAAAGAAAATGAAGCTAACTATGGGAATGGTGTGATGACTAAATGGGTAATGGTGATCATTGTAGCAGTAAATTAAAATCAATTGTGACCATGTACAGCAAAATATAAGCAATTTCAATTTGAAAGATCTGCTATCAAAAGAAAAAAAGATTCCATCCATTTTTTATTCTCCTATCATATTATAGTATTCAATAAAACAATATAAACTCCAACACTTTGCATATTTTTACAAATTCAAAGAGCACAACCAGTTTCAATGATATTCACCAGATGAAGATTTTATCATCTAAACCGGTCATGCTCTCTTTTAATTTATGGAAATATACAAAGTATTGGACTTTGTGCTGTTTTGTTATGGCATTCCAGGTACAACCTCTTCAGTGAATTATATACTATTCAGTACTAGCGCTTTGCTAATTGATGCACTAATGTGAAATGTACAGTGGGCTAGAAAAGTATCTCATCTAAGTTTCCGGTGCCACTTTTGTGCACACCGGAGAATTCAACTATGCTTCTGTTTCTATATGATTCTATGGTCTAGACTGCAGTAAGGGAAAATCGATAAGGAAAGTGCCAGATTCATCATTCTAGCCTGGTTGGGAATTGGTTACTTTTGCTGTAAGAGCACTGTTTGTATTGGCCTTGGGAGCAAAAGGGAGGGAAAACCCCGACAAATATTTCAAATAAGTCCCTTTCGCTTCTTAGAGGATTCCC
Organism: Rhinocypha anisoptera; assembly: GCA_011762765.2. Lineage (NCBI taxonomy): Eukaryota > Metazoa > Arthropoda > Insecta > Odonata > Chlorocyphidae > Rhinocypha > Rhinocypha anisoptera. The sequence goes on along the minus strand of WURS02234004.1, from coordinate 17,322 downwards.
AATGGGTTAAGTCATCGAGTCTACATGAATTTTTATTTAATACATGAATGTTTTCCTAATAATTATCACACAAAAGAAATCATTTTAATATCTCTCTGCGTATTTTAATGGTTTTTTACAATCCACAATATACCTATTTAGACACTTCTTTGAACAATCATGGAAACTTTTAAACCGGCATAAATATAAATAAATGTTTAACATGAAGTTCAATCATGATATTGCACTTGAATCACTATGAAAAATAACGGTAGTAAAAAACATCTACATATAACAAAATCTTAATAGCGTGAACTGGCAACTCAAACATTGTTCTCTGCAATATGGAGGCAGTTTTTTTAAAAAAGCAATTCATTCAGAGCTCTATTTTTCAGCCACTGATTTACCACAGAATGTATGGCCTAGCAAAATATTTATAAATGCGGTCTTTCAAAGTATTCACGAAATACCACCATGATGTCTCTTCTTGAAGAAGGCACAAATATTCTTTATAAAAATCTCGGGCATGGGGTTTGTTTAGCAACTAAGGCCAATGCAAAGACCACTCACAGAATAAAATCGACCAACTTCCCACTTATGCTTGACCGATGAATTTAATGCCTTCCTATTCCAATTTCCCTTATCACAGACTTGGCCAGAGAATCTTATAGATACATCTTTTTGATTTATAAAGAAACATTGAAATGTTAAATCCTCCCTGTGGTCGTGAAAGAAAGCAGAACTCACTTTGTTGGGATACTTTTCTATCCTACTGTACAATAAAAAACAGTTTGAGGCAGGAAGTGACTGATGGGCTAAGTGCATATTTGAAACAGAGATGCTAACTCAAAACACTCGGAAATAACATGCATATGGGATACTAACCCTTCAATTGGAATTTCCCTCTAGCACCAATCTGACTGTATTAACACACACACACAACAGGGCTGCTTGAATGATATTTATTCAAATATAATGCCCAATTTCATTGACATACCTACTCCCTAAAACTGTTTCACATTCTCAGATCCTCCATTAATCATCAACGTGCAATCATTCTCCTTTTCAGAAACTTTCAATCTTTTTAACAATATATTGTCTTCCCATAACAAACTAATTGTTAACATCACCCACTGTAATCACATACTCAAATTAAAATTTTTAATTTTAAAATGACCTAAATACTAATTTCTTCTCCTGCTACCAGTCCACCATCCAAAGCTATTACTCATGAAAAATATACAAAAACACCTAATATATGTACCTCAGAAGCACCCATGTAGTGATAGCCCTTATTCATCTCATAACATGCTAAATCTGTGAAGTCTCTCTTTATCAACACTCATAAGATTTGTATAAATTATTTAACCACACCAAACAGCCTATATTATTAAATGCTTGAAGGGAGAGATACTTTTTTTCCATCCTTAAGTAACATCTCCTCCCAGATGATCAGAAACTATCATATAGAGAGTCCTTTGTCATTGCAGCAAAAAAAATTCTGGCTTGAAAGAAAAAAACTTTGCTTTTTCACAAAATATATATCTTTATTTACGACCGGTCACTGTGTGACATCTTCACATGTCCCACAGTGACGAAACCGGTCGTAAATTAAGACATATTTTGCGGAGAAGCAAAGTTTTTTCTTTCAAACCAGCAATGGATTTCCACCAAGTGACGCCAGCCACCATTTCAAAAAGAAATTCAGTGACAGTGAAGTTAAACCAGAATTTTCAGATTTGCAATAGAAGAATAGTAAATTCTACCACTTCTTCAGCAAACTTCCCCTTAATTTACCAGTCACAACAGTTGATGATTTTCCTATATCTTAACATTTCCAAGATTGGTTTTCTGATTTTACAGAGTTTCAAACTTCCCTTCTTTTTGAATCCATCTTATCACTTCTATATTTGTAACTCAAGTAGTCTAGCACAATCGTAACATCCTCCTACATGTCCTCAATAGCTCAAATGCTTCTTAGTTTACCATTTTATTTTTTTCAATATCCACGTTTCAACTTCACACAACAGACTTGAAAAAACATCTTATTTTTCTGCCATACCAGAACTAGGCCCATTTGCATGTTCCTGCTTCAACATCCCATCTTCTGTCTCCCATTGAATTTCAATCCATCCTTCTCCATAGCATCCTTCTTGCAGGGATGCGTGTAACTTGTTTTTCCTTTTTCATTTGAAGTCTTCCCTGCTCAATTAGTGGCTCTCTCCCATGGTGCACACGTTTTTCTAATTCTGTCTTTTGCACCCCTTTACTGATCTCAGGAATTTCATTTCAAATGCCTCTATTTGTCTGTCCTTTTTTTCTTGGGGACCAGAATTCAGATACATGAATTATATATTAATAGAAAATGGCATTATTCACTAGAATGCCATTTGTTTCTTTGGTTGATTAACTTTTAATCATTATTTTATTGTACCAGATTCTCTGATAGGAATGAATTTTTTTGCCTATGAGTTTGTCCTCTTCATATTTCACATCCTACACAATGGAAAGTGCTTCTTGTTCTCATGTGCAATCCTCAATACATAGTAATTTTTGTCTTTATTGAATTGTTACTTACAAAATGGCACTAAATTGTAAACTGTAGCATGAGTAATGATACCTTTCCTATTTTCCTTGAAATTACTTGCTTTTTCCATCGGTCTCTCTATCCTTAACTCCTCTGTTACACGTTTTTCTAATTCCTCTTTTGCAACCCTTTACAGATCTCAGGAATTTCAGTTCCTTGTGCTTACCTTTGTCTCTTGCGCTTTCCTCCTAGGGCCCATCATTCTGGTCCACAGAGTATATTGGGTACTGACTTTACTTTTTAGTATTTCATTTGTTTATCTGCTATCCTATTATCATTCTTCTTATGATATATTACATCCTAGATACTGGAAGTGTGAACTTCTGCAACTATCAATGGTAATTTTTCTCCTCACCCAGTGATTTCAAGAGTTCCATTGTTTTTGCTTTGGCTATTGATATTTTAATGATACGTTCGGCAACAGATTGATAGAATTTATACACTGTTGTTTGTATTTTTCTTTTATTCTTGAATTATAAACTACTCATTGGCTAAAAGCAGTGTTCAGGTATTCCAAATTTGTTCATTTTATACACAGTGCTGTAATTTCTTCTTGCCATTATTTTGCAAGATCATTATGCAGAGACTGAATGGAGTAGGTGACACACTGCATCCTTTCCCAACTCCTTCACTTACTTTTGAGTAAGAAAAACAGCTTGAATGTCTGAAAATTTTGATGAGATGTTGAAGAATATTCCCCATGTTTTGTTGAATACATTTCTTGCTTGACACATCCTGGATGTTACTTCATAAGTTACATCATAGCTGTAATTTATAATGGTTCCTGCATATTTACACTGACTCTTTAGGCACTTTCTAATGGTCAATGATGATCAATGTTTCCTTCTGGAACTGTTTTTCACTTAATATAATGAAACATGTCCTTTTAACATTATTCCCAATTGCTGTCTGCCTTCAACATCTCTGTTGGACAGTTGCTGTAAATCTTCATGACAATCTGCCAGTAGTAGCACATGTTATCCACATTAAAAGAGTGTTGATAAATATATTTAATCCTGAACAACAACCAATGAAATACAATCTCTACATTTCATGAATTGCTCTCAACATCTCCAAAAAGGCCATAAGAAAGAGAAAGTCATCACACTTGACTTTGATACTTTCATTCCCCTTTCTTCTTCAGAAAATTACTCATCACACATTCACCTCAGTAGAAGTCAAAAGTTGTTCCCTTTGGTCCTCAAATACTTCCTCACCACTTTTTTTCTAAAAAAAAATTAGACCCAAATCACATTCCATTGGATGGAATAGGAATGATGATAAAAATATTACCTCATTATTACCTCTCTCATGCTTTTTTTAAGGGTATATTCAATTTTCTTGCCTTTTCTTTTGCCTTTATTTCCACAATATAATTTAACTACTTACACAACTTACCACTTACATAGTGGTCCATTAAAAAAAAAAACTAAACTCCCAAAAGTTTTTCTGACTTACAGGCCTGTATAGTTTTGACCCAAAATTTCCTGGCCTCACAAGCTATTCAAAAATTACTCCGGTCTACCATCTACTACAACCTACTATAAAACCACCAGCTACTTACTTTAAAAAATTGACCAATCCAAAATATTATTATCGATGTGCAGCTGAAATGTCAAGTACAACACCTGGGTTCCCTCCCAGAATTTCATCTTCTCAGAAAGATCCAGTTTTATAAGTATTTTTTCTGCCACTACCCCTTAATTTCGTCCTCATCCATCTCTTATTGCATATTTTCCTCTCCCATGCTGGCCTGTAGGTCTACCTACAACACCTAACTCAATTAGTACACAGTTCTACCCTATTTTCAGCTTTTACTTCAGCCCCAACTAGAAATTAGTTTTCCTGCATCAGTTGTGAATATATTTTCTCTGCAGATCAAATATTTCAGTGTCAAAATCTTACAGGCATATGTAATTTGACATATACCCTATAAATGGTGCAATACTAACAAAAAATGAGATAGAAGACTTAAGCATTTCAATTGGCTCAAAAAAATTCATATATCAACCAGAGTTCAAGGATGTCAAATGTGACATTTTCTTCCTTCAATGCCCTCGATGTAAAATATTTGTGTAATTGTAATGGGAGAGATGACTTGAAGTCATGTGACTGTCATGCTTTTACTAGTTAGATGATGATGTATGCACTTGGAGAACTTACACATTTTTGGCCAAGTTTTCACATGAAAAATCATTTATGTAATAGGGAAATATTACTTCAGACAAAGTTTAAAACTTAAAGAACCATTCAATGATAATGGATTTTTTTACTATACGAGTCCAAAGGAGTCTCCATAAAGACTTAATCAAGAAACACAGTTATATGTGATGAATGCACCAACCAATGAAGAAATAGGCAGAAGGTGGCTATGACACCATGTGAGACTACACCCTTTTTTTACAATTGATAGAGACATAAGCGGCTCATGAATCACTAATGTGTTAACTAATCAAACTTATGCATCAAATACCAGAGCATTAAGAAATGAGGGTGATATTGTTACATATAACATATTAACATTATACAATAATTATAATCCACAATAAATTAAAAATTAAAATTAAATTAAAAGTAAAAATTACTTAGATACTAAATAAACTGATACTGAAAGCATGCAGTAGAAGGAAACAGATGAGCCAGTGCTAATTAAAAACTATTCCTCGAGGCAGTAACAGAACCATTATGAACTGTGTAGGGTGCTGATGCTTAGACATGAGTCATTACAAAACTCAAGGTACCCAAGAAATATCAACGCACAATTTTATTAACCTCATATTGCACTGCTAGACTAAGGTGATTTTGCCAGAATTCAGTCATATAAAATTTAATAAAATGGAATGTTTTTCATAAAATGTATTGTAATTCAAATGCTCACAAAACAATTTTTGTTAAATTGCAAAATTCATAACTAAAGTAAAATTTAATAATTTAGGCCCCAATCAAAAACTATTTTCCATTGTGCCATGCAAAAAAAATGTACCAGGCATAGTGATTAGATAATATTCACAACCTGCCTTTGGTCCAAAATTGATATGATCAAGAAACTTTAAAGCTTACTTTAATAAGAAAAAATTTTACTGGGAAATGTATACATGGATTTTGAAAAGTTTGGATGTGATCTTAACTTGTTCGATCTTAGGAAATATTCACTTGAGTTTTGACTGACGAATTCAATTGGAAAGGCAAAATAAAGGTTTTAATGTCACATTTATTATACGTGACATGGCACAATATATATGCTATTACTTATCATTTCACTAAGTTACTGTTACCTCCACAACGTTGCTTCTTCACAATGAAATACTCTCTAAAGAAAATTCTACAAACTGTTACAAACTTCTTTCCTGACATTGAAATGTAAAATAGCGAAAGACTTACTTTACTGGCAGCTGAAATCTGTACAATTTTTCCAAATATTTCAAAGCTCAGAAATAGAATTTAGAATGCTGTACATCATGTGATTAAAAAAAAAAGTATTCCTATCAGAATCAAGAAAATTAGTAGAAATCAAAGTATTTTAGGAATTCCATTAAAACTCAAATAATATAGTACTATAATAATTATTTTCATCTTGCGCTAAAAAAATTACAAAAAATATTTGAGGCATTTCCAGTCGATTCCTTTTTCAAAATAAATGCAATCCATGAATGGTGCATAATTCTTTTCAGAAATCAAATGGAGTAAGGAGTTTTGGTACTGCCATAATTTAATGGACATCATGATTATTGTTGGAATTAAATCAAATGGAATAAGAATTCACTAAATAACCCATTACATGAATATAATTGAAATATTAATAATCCTTTCAAATTATTTCACATGCATTCGACACCAAAGTTGAAATTCAACCAATGGTGAACTTAATTTTTGTAATGCCATAATTTGTCTCCATTTAATAGCATTACAATGAGATGATTTGTGTCTGGTGGACCCATCAGAAGTACATTAAATATTATTCCTTTTAAGAAAGTTTATACCTATAACATTAATCTGAATCATGGTATCATGAAAAACAGAACGAATCAAGGTTATAAAATAGACATCAATTGTGATTTCTACAATTCTCATATTGATAGCACTGGCTCATGGTATCCCATTTACCTGAGTTCTGTATTTGCACAAATCTAACATGATTTTTTTCTCTTCCAGACTTCTGAAGTGAAAGGTTTGTCTCTTAAAAGAGTAAGCAAAATCCTTGACTAGTATTGGATAATCTGAACATTTAAGTTTAACAGTAATTATAGTGAAAGGCTCTTTGAGTTAAAGTTTCAACTCTTTACATGTTCATATATACGATTCTGAAAGCCCAGTGATGCCTCTGAACACCTTCGGCAAAACCCAAGCTGAGTGCGTTCATGGGGGGGGTCACATTTTCCTGGGAAACCACAGGTAGCAAAGGAGAAAAGGAGGTGGACCCTCTACCCCGATTTGTGAATGTTCAACATGCCACTGGGATTAGTACCATCTGAACTCTACCCTTGCCTAACAAGCGAGCCTATGGTTCAAAGGCTGTGGTTTTTAAATTTATATAAATATAAATGTATTCCCTTTGTGGATCTCCAAAGAGTATGATATAAGAAGCTCAAAAAACTTGACATCTTAGAATTGTGCAAACACAATTTATCATTCACTATGGGTAAAAAAACAATATTATAACTTATATAATATAGATTTCATTTTATCAATTGAATGTTTAAACAATTATTGTAGTCATACTCCTTAATGTTATTTGGTGATTAATTCCTCATCTCACCAGCACTTTGGTGCTGCTGCAATGATGTAACCAAGACACTAAGTTCCGCTCCATGCACTTTCTCATTAATCATGGCTTTACACAGAAAATTTTCATATAAAAATTATTAACTTTTAACTCCCTTTAAAGAGGGCTCAGGCATTTTCATGGTGTCCAGAGTGAATGGGAAATAAAAAAAAAACTCCAGCTGGAAGTCCCAAAGTGAGATGGTGCTTGTCAGAGTGAGTTAAGAGACAGTGTGATAGTAAAACTTGCACTGTCTTCAACTGTATGGTGAGTTGGTTCAAATGATTATTGTCACACTAAATCTTTGGCAGTGAACAAAACTTGGGCAGGACGTGAATTCTTGTCAGATAAAGCACAATGCAAAAGAATATCCGGGTAATTTCACGAAGAAAACTCAAAGCAGAGGAAATGTGTTTGTGGGTAGCATTGTGGGGACTCATCTTGGAGGTTCCTACACCAGATAAGCAATGAATAAAATAGCAAGAGCCACATTTCCTTATCACAAATTCCAAAACTCAGGTAACATCAAGTTTGGTGGAACATAAGAATATCCATTTATAAAGGGAATTTTAGGTAGGACCAAATTTATATTGATGACTTCATATTTTGAAGTAGTTTTTAAAGAGTAAGAAATAAACTAAGTGAAGTCAGATATCTGACTAGAAATCTGGATGTGAAAAACATATAGAAGCAAAATATAAATTAAAACAGATAAGGAAAAAACCTTTTAATAGAATTCTTAAATCTTCATGAATGTGAATGCAGTTGGTGAAAATGTTTATGTAAACAATATTGACTTAGAAACATAAACTCAATGAGTCTGGAAATTGAAATGAATTTGCACCCCATTAGTCAATCGCTGTTAAGGAAGGAAGGGAAACGCAATCAAGGAAGGGAAAAATAGAAGAGCACATGCAAGAAAACCAACATGTTTATGGAAATGTGGTAATTGCTGGAGGAAATGGAATGAATGCATTGAAAGCCATAAAAGCTGGGACAAATTGTTGATGCTTTAGAAGCCTGTGATGTAATGTACTATAAGAAGTAGTAATCTCTGCAACTGAAGATAAACAATGATCGGACTAAAACCATAGAGTTATATAATGGGTAGAGTGAGCTTTCTGGCTGCACAGTAGAGAAAAAGCTGTTCCATCATTGAAAACGTGACTTTTCCATGGAAGGCATGCGATTGGTTTAAACCTAAATTTCATACTACATGCCGAACCATTATACACTTATTGCTGTACTCTGTTATCGCAAATTCAAAATTTAAGGAGCATAGGATTTCATATACAAACAGGGAAATTACAAATTTTCCATTCTAAGAGTACCACAAAAATTTAGAAAACATTGTGACAACGATGCCCTACTCAAGTTCACAATGACAATGTTAAACAATCATATAAAAACATGAAAAAAACCACAAAAAATATAAAATTAAATACATATGTGATGGTCCTGTTATTGGATTAGGGTTAAGTTATTCCCTGAAAAGATTACTTACTTGGAATTTTACTCATACGGAACTCTTAATATAGATAAATAAACAAAAGGTGTAACATTGACAGAAACGTCATCTTGCCACAAGTCACGCAATCAATGCACACCAAAGCTCACTCTACCTACTATAACTCTCTTGACTAAAACAATATAAACTTTAAAATTTGTAGAGTTACAGAAAATTAAAGATAGCAGGACCGGTTTGGATGATAATCGTCATCATCAGGTGATGAAAATCATCATCGAAAATGATCATGTTCTCTTTAATTTGGTGGAAGTATACTAAGTTATAAGGTTTACATATATTGCTATTATATATTATAGAATTCCACCAAGCTACTGTTAATTATTATAATTGGACTACCTATAATGACAATACCAGCAGAATTTTTCATGATAATTTGTTTTAAGTTGACTATCCTTATAAAATTCACTAAAACCAGAGTAAACACAAGGAACGGAACCTAATTCAGTGGGATTGGATAGACAATGAAAGTGAGATTGAAACCATTTTGCACCATTAATGAGTTATCCCCTCTTAATTAAACATTATGGGATCAACCATAACTTAAAATTGATTGTTAATAGCATCATATCAGAAAGTACAAAAGACCCAAGGGCAATGTTGAAATAGCTGGAGGGCATGAAAGAAAGATATTATCTAGGAGAAAATCAAAAGGAGATGTAAGTGATAAGAGTAGGAAAGCTGTAGGGTTGTAAATGCTAATTAAAGAGGTAAAATTATGGCAGGTGGAAAATTATAACCAAAATCTAGGAGTAGGATTGATGGACTTGAGAAGTGAGTATTAGAATGAAAAATATATAATAATTTAATGTAACACAAAAGCACCTAAGAAAACATTAAGGGAAAAGGGAAAGGTACTTTGTAGTAACACAGACATAAGGAAAAAGATGGCAAAGAACTTGGTGTGGAGGATATGCTTATACAGCTGTGAAGCAGAATCTATTTTAGGGAAAAAAGTATTGAAACCTTCAAGAAAAGGACAAGTATTGGTAGACCATGCATTGAGGAGGAATATGATGGAAGGAAAGGTTGGTAGATAATTGGAGAAAAGGAAAAGGGTGAAGATCATAGGACCAAAAAGGATAAAGAAGACTGAAGAGAATGACAGAGGACATGAGGAATGGTACATTTGAGGAGTTACCATTTGCAGGTAACTAAGGACCTGAAAATGCATATGATTTATGATGATGAGTAAAATTAGTCTAAATTGCTTTAGCAAGCCTACTTCCCAAAGTTACAAGTACAGAAGCAGCATGGTTGCTATTCGCCATCCCATTGACAAGAGTGCAAAGTGACTTCATTCGTGGATTAATAATTACTTTTCTACCAATGTAATCTAATGTGGCAGAAGGTAAACTTACTTTGTTTCACCATTGAATGTATTTTGGCATTTATTGTCTCAGCAGCAATTCCCTGATGTCAGCAACACCTTCCACACAACTGAGATATTCCAGTAGCCAATCTAAATATTGAATACAAAAGATCAGTTGTTAATATTGGCAGTACCATGGAATGATCATTTAATTGCTACAATGTTACTCACAAAACACAGCAGAAATTCTATGTTATTCAGCATGAATTCCTACAAGATTATACCATTGCATAATGAACTGAGAATAGACAATATCAAATGGCTAATACTGACTTGGTACAACTTTCAATAATGCCACAGATCAAAATTGAGTGTTAGGGTTGTTTCTTGTGGTATGGGGTGATGATTACAGACTAATTACCAGCCTAGTAGAGGAGCAAGTTTAAGTTTGACATTCAAATGGCAGAGAATTATTCAATAGACAACTGAGCATTTCATTGTCACTGGACAGAATTTTTTAAATAATTGAATAACTACCATAAGGAACAAACTAGGTTGAAATACAGTGTACACACCAAAAACTAGTTATGGGGAAGAAGAATCAAGTTTGATATTTGGTGGAGGAAATGCAGGAAACTATCACAGGATATGTCTGGTGGCAAGTACCCATAGAGGAAGAAAATATGCAGATTGTAAATTCCACAGAAATGTTTCCTTAACCCCTCAGGCATGTCCGACGTAGATACTTTATCAAGTGGAATCCATTCTGAGAGATATCTGACCTAGTCACTATCTCCTTCGGCTTCACTTGCATAATAATGTTATATTTATGGTAATAATTATTTTCCAAGGTTCAATTTTAATTTACAAAGGGTACAATAACTTGTGTAAAAACATTTCTCCAGTACTTGGGGATTTAATGAAATTTAAAAGGCCATGCCTAAGTGGTTAATACAACCTATAGAGTGATGGTTTTTTAAATAACTGTTATATCTTTTGATGAAATATAATAGTTATTTAAAAAACCATCACTCTATCATGGATTTCCACCAAGTGACGGCCTTTACAGTGAATTTTAATACAACCTATATTTTGAAATATGTCCTCAGGACTTGAATATGAAATAATTTCTTGAAACCTGGATGTTAATTAACCTTTCAGTGGAAATAAAGTTCACCTCTTGTTTCCTTGATACAGTATTTTCATGGGTATTTGTACTGCAGTTGTAGGCAGATACAAAAAAAGAAGAAGTGAGTTAGGTGAATTAGAGGGAAATAAAAGAAAGGCCACTGAAATACAGAATAACTTTCACATTATTTGAATTTGGGTTATGGGAATGGGGTCAGTATTAGGAATATTGGAAAGAAATCATAGCTGTCAATTGCCATAATGGAAAACGGCAAGAGAGAGGATTACTGAACAACTGAAAGACCAAGGATCATAGATGAAATTTAATGAAATCCAGAAAATAGAAGAAAATCTACACGAGAATAATCACAGTTAAAACAAATGGTCACTGTTGTTGGTTGCCCATGTGGGAGAATTACGTTGATAAAAATCACAAAATAGAGGTTGTACAAAATGTAGAAAAAAATTCTTGTCAGAAATTATAATATAAAAAACCAATGCCGTCTTTCTGGTCACCAGAGAAAGTCTCGTACTGCGGGATATTGTCAGGGTGGAAGTCAGATGGCACAATTTCATGACAGGCCTGAAGTACAAAGAGATCTGCAAGACTAATGGAACGAAAATAAGTCTTTTCCGAAAAAGTATCCTTACTCTTCCTATTATCCTTCGGCTCCAAGCCTTATACTCCCTTCCAATCTGTCTTAAAAGCCTAACCTGTGCTGGCCATACCTTTGCAATTTCTGGAAAATTTTCACTAATCTGAATTCACAAGTCGGAACGAGGAAATAAATTCCACTAAGAATGTGCTACGAGCTTTACCATGAAAAACTTACACTAAAAACATAGGCATCCTTAATTTCACGAACAAATACAATAACTGGATTACTGATCTTTTAAGACGAGAGCACCGTGGTCCTGCAAAAATTTAGGCTATGTTGTCATTAGATTTCAGAGATCAAGAGACCACAGATGCTATAAAATGTGTGTAGCAAACATAATTAAATCCTAGCGATATTTAAGCAGCATAAGAACCAATAACACGATTGTGCATCAAGTCTTAGGGGACCGAAAAGCACTGGTCAAACCTCTTCCCTTAAACGTAGAAACAAAAACCCGGTACCTACGTCTAGAAAATTTGTCCGTTATCGTAATATAAAAGACACAAAGGATACTTAAAAAAAAAAAGAATTGTTTACTCACCGATATTAATTTATATTCATCTTCGTAACCATCCAACACAACGATTAGTTACACTGCACACTTGAAGGGACCACTCGGAAGTAACTCCATAAAATTTAAGGGAAAAGAGGAATGATTAAGAAAGAACATTACCAAGATAATTTAAAAGGCATATATGAATTAATCATTGATGTGTAAGCAAGAGGTCTCACTTACTTTTCCTTTCCCAAAAATAATCACTTTTTGCATCGAGCATTAGCACGTGCTCAACTATCACAATTCAACTGCAGTCTACTGCGGCCTCGTCAAGTTGCCACTAAAGTTCGTAAATTCACAAAACTAAGGAGCTACACCTATGTAATCTCTATTTTCTATTATTTATAACACTGCAACTAGTAACTCTAGCAAATAAACAATTGCGACATTTGAAATATAATATTACAGCCACAAAATAGTAACAGGAAGGCTTATTCACGATAATACCACGAATTTAAATTCTCCTGAATTCTCCTCTCACATGAGAAACACCAGATGGCTCTGTACGCACCAGATTCCAATATGGCCACCTACATTTTTGCGGATAATTTAAATCGGTATTATTTCATTTTTTTATTTTACGTCGTATTTTAATTTATTTTACCGCGTACTTCAGCCTAAAATGGGAAATCAACTAAATGAAATCGACGGATACGTACGAAACGAATTAAGTCGTTTACTAATAGTTTAAATTTTATAAAAATTTTGTATTTATTTGTTAACCTATACAGGTCCGTAAATACAAAAGTATTTGCACGCACTGTTAACAAAAATATACTTTGGGACTTAGTTAAATACACAAATCAATCTTAAGCAATATGAGTAATATTTAATATCGCAGAGCACTGAAAAATTTACCATTCACGAAAATTGAATTGGTATTGTAGTTTCTCTGGGCGTAATTTAAAGACGATGAAATAACATAACCTCTAAATTTTTAAAAGACTGTTTGATGTATTCAATAGCATCATATGCTACTTTTACACGGAAATACCAAACACATTACTATATTTACTATACATAAAGTTGAAAAATCATTCATTCAAAGACACAAAGTCCAGGGCACTTATACTCAAGATATCGGTCTGACATTTTCAAAGAAGGCCCCTATTCAACTCTGAGTTTGGAAAAAATCGAAAACCCAAAGAAGGTGACCCGGGTTTCACTCCAAAACATAATTTTTTACATGCAAACTAATGGGAAAATGATAACTTTATCGTGTATTACGAGTTTCATTCACTCTCTAAAATATAAAAATATTATGATAGGAGAATCGCACTTGGACTATAACTAGAACGAAAGAAAGACTTTTCTTATTCTATCCATTTTTATCTGTACATAGATCTAAAAATTGAATCAATTGCGTTGAAACGCAAATTTTTGACGTTTTTATCGGGGTTATATACTTGGTTGCTAAGGAAGTCTCATCGTTGGTCCCGGTGGATTTAGCCGTTTAACCATGAGAACGTCGAGCTTCTTTGGCCTTTACTGTCCAATAATGGGTTGTAACGTCTGGTCTATTGTTGTGATGTTATGTATTGGCCGTTTGTTTCATTGTGTTGATGTGGAGTAGAATTTTTACGATTAATTTTTGGAAGGTTTTTGTTGGGTGGTTGAGTAAGGGAAAGAGAGGGGATTGTTGTTACGAATGGCGGGGACTGTTGAGCGCGAAGTGGGGGGATTGTGAAGTGAGAAACGAGAGAGTAAAGACGTGAATTTGGAAGCGTGCGGTGTTTTTCTTGTTGACTCCCGAAGAGGATAATGGTACAAATAATTCTGACCTTACAGACGTGAGCGGGAACCCACGATTTTTGGAGACGAGTACGGGATATCGGGAGTAAAATAAAATTTCGGAAGTAAAACGCGGTTGGCGCGAATTGTGGAAAATTGACAGCGTTCGTCGAAAGGCTGGAGGAGGCAGGCTGGAGAGGAAAAGGCTGGAGCGGAAGCACGAGGCAGAAGGGGAAAGTTTGGAGCTGGAACTAGAGGATGCGGAGCGGCAGGTAAGGTTCCAATTGGAAATGGAAAGGCTAAAAATATCCCAATCCAACTTAAGCCACTAAGTCGATAGGTCGTCGGAAGAGGGAAATGATCAGAGTGTATCCCCTAAAATAGATCTGAAACGACACATGAATAAATTCGACCATCGGAGTGAAATAATCAGTTTATACCTCGAACGATTTGAAAGGCAGGCAGATATGGTAAATATTCACCAACTGGTCTTCTATCTGACAGGGTTGCTGCCAAGTGATATCAATGATTTCATTTCTCGTGAACCCCGTGAGAGAGCTTACAGTTACGATTTCGTAAAAAAATGTACTTCTTAAGAAACATAAATTGAGTGGAGGAGTGTTCAGACAGATATTTTTAAAGCAGTCTAAATTAAGTGCAGCGACGTGGTGTACAAATTGACTAATTATTTCCAAGGATGGTTGGAGGGCATGAATGTGAATTCTTTTGAGGAGTTGAAAAACCTGATGGTGACAGACCTATTGAAAAGAAAAGTGCCCCTAGAAGTGTGAGATCACTTCATAAATGAATGGCCAAGTTTCAAGGATTCGAGCGTCTTGACTAAAAAACTAAAATGACTGAATAAAACGTCAACGAGGGAGGAAGCAAAGGAAGACCTTTGATTTTTTTAAATCCGGAAATAATTCTTCAGTTGTTTCATGAGACAAGACTTGCTCGTTTAGGTGTGAAAAAATCAAAAAGTGAACTAGTGCGATATTTCTACTGGCCAAAATAGTATATCGATGTGGGAAATTACATAAGGACGTGCGATGCATGTCAAAAGGCTGGTTGAGGGGGTGTGAAAGGAAGAAAGCGCCATCATCCATCCCGTCACGTACTTGCCGGAAGTTTTCTGTCGCATCAACATCGACACTTGTGGACCACTACCTGTAAACAGTTCCGGGGAAAGATATATGTTATCGGCGTTATGCGTGGCTTCAGGATTCCCTGAAGCGATAGCGGTTGAGGATATTTCCTCTCCTGCAATTGTGGAAGCGCTAATCGACTTGTTTTGCCGTAGTGGCTTCCCGCATGAAGTTCAGTCTGATCGCGAAACATCCTTCACCAGCGAATTGGCGAAAAGTTTTTTAAACAAACGTGGCATTAGCCTTGTATTTCATCTGTTCAACATCCGGAGTCTAATCCGGGCGAAATAATTCACCGGACACTCAAGAGGATCCTAAGAGCTATGAGCGTAGAATTTGGAAATTAATGGAACAGGCATCTGCCGGTTGCGTTATTCGCATTAAGAACCATCACCCATGAGAGCCTTGGATTTACACCAGCAAAATTGATGTACGGAAAAAAACCTAAGGACACCGTTAACGTTATTACATAAAAACGGTTGGAAAAGAATCCGGAAGAACAGTTGATAGTGGAGTACGTTTTTACTCTGTTAAATAAGCGTTACACGTGTGTTAAGGGTTACACGTGAGTTTGCAGTGGAGAAAATGGAAGAGCAGAAGGTGAAGAGGAAAGGATATTACGACCGTAATACATCGCGCATAAGATTTGTAGCAGGGGATGCGGTGCTGGTTCTAGTTCCGGGAAGGAAGAGCAAGCTGTCCGTACAGTGATGGGTCCCGGAATTGTGGAGAAGAAACTCTCGGAGACAAACTATGTGGTAAGTCTGCCAGGGTAACGCGCAAAATGGCAGGCATTTCACGTAAATATGATGGTACAATATCATCAAAGGGAGACAGGGGAAGCGTCACTAAATTTATTATCACAAGTCCCCGAGACAGAAACGAAGATCGCTCACCGTGCAGAACCCAAAGACCTAAAGTGGAATGAAGCGAGTGCATTGTATGAGCCTTTAGATGACAGTTTGATTGGAAATCTGGAACAATCCAATACCCATTTCAGTATTATTATTACACGTATTCCACAGGGTATTTTACTAAAATACGACCCGTTTCACCTTCAAAGAGGCATCGCCGGGCATTTTCTACCGCCTTTAACACACACATACACATATATGCTCAAAGGAAAACAAAAGCAACAATGCCGGATTCTGAATTCTGGCAAAGTTAAAAAATGTATCAAATCAGCCAAAATCCTTTGACAGTAAGCAACTAATGAAATACAAATATGCGATAGTTCATGCAACTATTATCTCAATTATATCAATTATTAGTGTGGGTAGTATTTTTCCTGACCTTCTTTGAGAGTTCCAATCCAATAATGTACTTGATCGATTGAATTCAAAATTAATGAAGTTACCTGCACCGGAGTCTAAATAAGTTTAAGTATCCCTTAATCCCCAATCTAAATTATAACCTCTTTAAGTTTTTTCCAAAAATAAATATAAATTCCCTGTTGTAAGCCCTGTTACTCATGGTAAATTATTTAATTCTTAGGACAAGTTTGACAATTTTTGACACATAGTGTTTGTACTTTGTAACACTCCTGGTTATAACTCCATTTATATTGGCCAAGAGGGAAAGAAAATTATTGTAAGAATATCGGAACATTTTAAATTTCTTCTTTATTGTGGTAACTCCCATGATTGCCAAACTTCTTACTGAAGAGTATCACTCTGTCAAATTGCCTGTGAAAGTTTTGCATGTTTTTATGACAAAAGTTCGAACTGAATATTAATAAAAAATCGAAAATATGTCGCGCCTCTGTGGGCTTGGCAACCACCTTCTGGACGACCTTCGACCCCCTGACCTGACTGAAAAATAATTGTATTTTAAGTGCAATACCTATCCCAACTAACCATTGGCATTCATTGAATGTTGTTTTTTATCTTTGTTCATTATATCAAATTCGCAAAGTTATTTCATTCATATTTTCTTGGT
>WURS02233788.1:0-19764 GCA_011762765.2 Rhinocypha anisoptera | reverse complement strand
TCTTTGTAATTCTTCAACATGATTTCTTCGACTTTCTGTTCCATTTAAGGGAATATATCCTTCATGACATGTTAAGACCCTTCTGTCAGAAAAATCAAGAAGCGGACTTGTGCCTCATGACGTCACTGCGCCCTCTCACTTGAACTTTTCGCAACTGACGTCATCCTTAAATTCACCACCCACGTCCACCCAGAGGCCGTCTCGAAGTGAATCCGTGCCCAAACCCTGGCCATGTGCACTTTCAAGTGCGAAAACATGTGGACGTATGAAAACATGTAGAATAGAGAGGTGACCCCCCTCCCTGTGTGTCGCTTGTGCCTTGCGGAAGTAAAAAAATCGTATAGCCGATAGAAATCTAAATTAAAAAGTATCCTATATATTTCGGTGAAAAAGGTGAGCACCGGCGTAGAAAAATGGGGTAAAATTGACAATAGAAGAAAACGGTGATTGAGTTTTCAAAGTCGCCCTTCAAAACAAATCCATGGCCAAACTTTTCTCCCTCTTGATAGTCAACAATTTGCATGGAATATCGATAAATGAGTACTTTTTAAAAGGGTGTATATTGCGTATAAAATATTTCTTAACGTCCTCTTAAAATCCAATGCCTCACTTGTCATATTCCAATCGTGTTTTAACCCTGCTTATTACCGATTCCTGCGTCAGATTCACCTAGAATTTTCTAGGTGTGCATTCTAGCTGTTCAGGTGTATTTTAGCTGGTGCTGCATCACCCTCCAAAGATTCATGATTCAATATAAATATTGTTCCCGGTTCAGAGATGGGATCTGACTCTAAAGAATTGGAGTCGTAAAATTCACTGAGGAGGCCGTCACTTGGTGGAATTCCATATTGGCACAAATGTAGGTTTTAAATCTTATTTATTTCCACAGAATCTCATGAACACGACCGGTTTCGAACGATTCTAGCAATAAGCTGGTCAGTTGACGACAATCGTTCGAAACCGGTCGCGTTCATAATATTCTGTGGAAATAGGTAAATGAAAGTTAAAACCTACATTTATGTCGAGTGGAGTCAAGTACCCATTTTTTTATTTTGTATAATTTTTGGAAGAGTATTACTGAAGACGCCATTTAAGTATGGGCGAATCTTTGTAGGTTTTTCCTCAGGTAAATCATTGAAGGTCCGACAGACGATTTATTTCAAAAGCGACCGGTCTCGTTCAAAAGCAATCATGACCGAGGACACCTGATAATGTCGAATTTTGGACGAAATCCATCGTTTTTTAGAGTAATTCTGGGAAAAGTATTTCTGCTAAAGCTATGTCCATAGTCGGTATACTTTACAGGTTCTCTGAAATCTCTGACCCCTTTGCTCTTGGATCGGTATTTCTCGGATGTGTCCTTCCAATTCTGGAATACGAGTACTGCTCACCCATATGGTCAAACTGCTTCTCCCACCACACTTAATCGACTTAATCGTCCCCTCAAATTTCTTTTTAGCAATTGTACGTCATCGTGTCCCTTCCCTCAGACGTCGCCCGAGTAATGACTTACTATCATATCTGTGCTTAACAAATCTCACCCAACGCCGTTTTGATAGCTGATATAAAGTTCCTACGATCTCTTTTTAATGGATCTTTCCGCTCAAATGATCTTTTTTCGAATTTTTCTCTCCGTGTCTCCCTTCCCGCAACATTCGCAGTACGTGCCTCTTACACACTCCAAAATTCCGATTATCCATTTCACAACGATCACTTTTCTACCGAATTTCAGTCCTCTTCAACTCCCTTACCTAGAACTATCCTTCCATTGACCTCTTCTCACCACGTGACACATTAGTTTCCATCCTTAAACGGCAGCAGTGACTTTTCTCTTTCCATATTTACTCCTGTTCTCTATCGTTACTGTTATGCTACCCATGCAATGTTATCTATTTATGTAATAATATTTATTTTGTTATATAACCCATTGTAAAAGGCATTTAGTGCTTTTTTTGGTGTGCTATAAATAAACAAATAAATAAAAAATTCAGCTGTGAACATACACAGTTTTTTGCCCATGACCATAGTGTGGTTTCAAAATTAAAACCTGCATCCAGCAAATGATATTCAACGCCTGAATCTATTGCTATATGAAGTTTAAGCAAGGATTTTTATATACTATACCTTTATAGGAAATAGTTTCTGGCTTGACTAGGTGGAATTCCATCCTCATGAAACGTTTAAGAGGAAACACTGCAATTCCACATACACGGTTTATTTCAACACAACCAGGTATGATAGTATCTTCAGGTGCGGGGTACCTGGAGACCTTCCATTATTTTTTTATTAGGCCTTTTTTGAATGACGTTCAAAACGGACTTGCTCTAACCTGTTTTCTTCAAGAGTACGTACGCTATGGTCCACAAATCCTAATATTTTATACAAAAATCTCCGTGACGTCACTTGGGGGTGGCAAAACCATCATACTGGAAACGTTTGATGGAATATTAACTTTGAAATTTTCACATTATTTTTTGTTCCATAAGGATCACTTTGTGTACATTTCTGAGTCAAGTCAAAGTCTGAGTCTGTGATTTCATCACATTTTCTCACAAAAACTTTATACCCCATTGAAAAAAAATGTTGATATGATCGGAAAATCCCAATCGGTGTCTTAATGGGAGATATTTCGTCGCTGATCACTGGAGTTCAAGGAGGAGCTTAATTTGTTAGCGGTGAGCTAAAAATTTAGCTCCTCCATGAAAAAGCTTCCTAATTTAATTCCTGTCGAAAAAATCTTATTTTACTAATAAGTCAGTAAAATGTAAGGAAAAAAACTTATTTTGCGAAGAAAAGATGTCTAAAGTCAACAATTAAAAAATGAGCCTGTGTGAGATTAAGTACCTAATTGATCGGAAACCCATGCTACAGTGAAGGCATCTTCTCTAGTACTTAATTTCCAGTGTTAATAATATCCACTCATCTTCCCATTAACTCCTACTGGGAGAAAAATATAGCCGTACGAAAGTAAGTTTTTTCAACAAACTTAGTTACTGGATTAAGGAGTATATAGATTATATAATTCTTAAAGTAGTAGTTAAGCATTACAAATCAGGAATTAAACTTTGATCATAAATCTGGGGATAAACCAATTATTTAAAAAAATATGAAATATATAATAAGTACAATTCAAGTTTTAATTTCATCGTAGATTACAGATTTCTTGTCGTCTTAATTTAATAGGTCTTTAAGTGTTTGTCTTATCAAAACTTGATATTATCTTAGTCAGATGATATGCCACTTTTATCCCGTATTTTTTGAGTATCCGTATACATAAATTTACAATAAGTATACACCAATAGAAACCGATAAAAGAAACCTCAGGCTAAAACGGAAAAAAGAACTAGTGATATGGATCAAGTGAGTGAGACAGGAAATTAATTTCACGTAATGAGTATGAGAACTGTATCAAATATTACTCCATCAGTGTTCATTATTGTTTTGACGCGAATACGGTTTCTCGACGATGGAATTGTTGGCGTCGAAGTTGTTAGATACGGAAAAGTTACCGTGGATCAGGAAGGCGTTCGAGTAGAACACCTCGATAGGCCGATTTTAAAACTTATTTTGTCGATAAAATTAGTTTTGAGGCATAGAAAGATTTCTTTTTGCGAAGCTGTGTGAATTAAAAAAAAGTACGTCTACGGCAGACGCGAAAAAGAATTAAATGTGACATGGAGATGAAAGTGACGTGTTTTTAAAGAAAAGGGAGGAACTCGGAGAAACCATACATTTGGCGAGTGAAATAGCACGAAGAAATCCAAAACAAGGAATCGGTATGAGTTTGTAATATAGTTTTCGCGGAGTACCCAACGGAAGAGGGGAATTCGAAAGCGGAGTCTCCCATTGGGGACTCGCGGAAGTTCAACACGAGCTCCGTGCCCTCGCTTTGGAATTCGAGAATTATTTTTCTGCGGGAGAAGAGACCCAATACGAGACGAATACGAAGGTACCAAACGTCCCGCCCTTCACCCACTCTCCCTCCAGCCTCCCCGCCCACCCAGTCACTGGTCTCCGCTTCTTGGGCCCGCGCTCTTCTGCGCTCTAGTCTGCTGCCGGCGAGAGAAGAACCGTGAGCGGTGGAAGAGCGGGTGCAAGTGACGGGTTGCCGGACTGCGGGAAGGAGTTACTCATCGTCCGAGAGCCACGCGAAACAAGGTACGGGGTGTGAGCGTGTGCGAGGTTCGCTCCTCGCAAGAAAAGAGTAAAAAGGAAAAGCCGTTTGCTTTTGTTTGATGGAAATCGTTGCCGGAAAGCGAGGAATGCCACGCTTCTGCCATTGAATTCTTTAACTATCATATTGCATTGTGAAGGGGAGTTCTTGCGGACATGGGGCTTTTCAGAAATCCTTTTGCGGGAAGTGATGCACTTAATAATAAGGGGAGGCAGTTGTGAATGGAGAAGTGAGATGACAGTGAGGTGAATGTGCTACAAAGTTGGAGTTCAGTTTAATTGTTTCTATGTACATTTATAAAACTAGTGTTGTGGAGAGTAGGCCCCTAGGTTACTTGTTCTGTATATGGAGTAGACACCCTTGGTTGTATTCAGATTTAATAATCACTATCTCGTTAGAGTATGGATTAATCCCCTCTCTGGTGTCCAAATTGTGTTTGTACTCTCTTTCCAAAACCTTAAATTGTCTGCATTATTTATCCTTAATTTGGTCCAATTGATAACAACTCCTCAGAGATTCCTGAAAAGTTCGATTCAACTATAGAATCATCTATCAAATCTGAAATAAAAACACCTTGTTTGATTATAGTTTATAAATTATTACAACTCAAATTGCATAATTAGTTCTTGCTCCGACTTCCCTCCTCTTCACTCGTCCTTCCACAATTTTCCCCTACGGTATTTTGGTATATGTTTCCTTTCAGTTACAAAATTGCATCATCTTCTACTTCGTTCTCAGTTTAATGATCATTTTACCTATGGTAGTCAGTAATTTTTATAAGTCCCATTTCCTTTTACTAGTTTTAAAAAGGTAAATATTAGATCTATGGATGTAAAAAATCAGGGCCAATTTAAGATAGTAAATAAATATGGATTTTTCAGCTTGAGAATTTAATGGATCTTATAACCTATTAATTTCTGGGAAGATATATACGTAGCTTAATAATTTAAGAAAAATATTATAGGCACTTTTTTTAAACTCAAAATAATAACAACGATTGAAATTTCAACCGCTAATCATGACTAATTGCGATAAGGAAAATATTTTCCGATAGATAGGTTTTATTTTAATTTTACTATAATTATTTACTTATACACTGCATAAATATACGTATCAGCTTTCCCAAGGCTCCCAGTTGTATCTATTCAAGCAGTTAGAATAGGTAGTGCAAATCTTTGAATTACTAGAGTAAAGCTTAAAAATAGGAGAATTAATTGCTTGCCAGGAATTCTGAATTTGGTTCAAAGCTGATTTTATTTCGGACATCGCTCTGCGATGAAAACCTTCGAATAAATAATGTTTCAAAGAATGAACTAAAAGTAATCGAGGACTTTCTTTAGAAGAAATTTTATTATCCATTTTTAGAAAATTTTCTATTAGTGATAAGCATTCTTCTGTAGATAATTGTTTGGTAAATTTATCATTACTTTCAGCTGAAATTTTCTCAAAGCTTAAGTTATCATCAATTCAATTATGCGAGAATACTTATATAATCGCCATTCTAGCGAATTGTCTGGCGTCGAACACATATGATTATTCCTAAGTAGCGTTTAATACGCATATGACCAGGAATCTGTAGAAAATGAGTATGTAAAGCTTATTGATATTTTGTAAATAACTCAATGTTAAGTTAGTGTCATGGTGCAATATTTTTTGACAGCTTAATAATTACGAATATTTATGAATCTAATCTTATTTCCAAAATTTAATTAGTAACAAGTTTATTATGTGTATAATACAGCTTTCAACTCGTCCACTAACATCTTCGTTTTTACATTCGATATATTTATACGCATTTTGTTTTCTTTTTATTGGTGCACCTCTTGGTATTCACATTTTAATAAACAATATAAACGATTTTATTCATTACATACTTGTGTCTCTTTAATGTTTCTGAGTATTTTTTCTCATTTTATTTCCAAGTTTTCCTTAATGTTTTTGCTAACTTTCTCAGAAGTTATTCATAAATTAAGTTTATACTTGATTTTAGCATTCTCCTCCACTATATTTCCAGTGCTTAGTATTATTAACAGTACTTATTTTGGTTCTGTTTGTTCTACAATACACTCTTACTAAGCTTAATATTTAATAATGTAGTTTTAATCTTTTAAAGAAGGAAATGATTTAACAGCTACAGGTCAACCACTTCATGGTTTGCATTCAAAGAAAAATCAAAACCACATACATATTTAAGCCTTGTGTGCGAATGTGTACGATATGACTTTCGGCCACAAATAAAAAAAAGTTTTCATAAATAGAAACATTATGGCTTTGATACATTTTAGATATTTTTACGAATGTTTAATTAAAATATTTGGCGATATCACCATACATACGATATATACAGAAAATGCCCATCCACCTATTGGAATAATGCTCCCATCAGCTTAATCCCCTGTTAAGTGAGCATTACTTCAATGATGGTTTACATCTTATCCATCATGATTGCTACAAATTGAAAATGTAAGACTCGCGATGATTACAGAGAACAGCGATTCATTTTTTAGCATATTTCATAGAAAGTGGTGAACGCTTAAATTATAATAATATTATTCCTTTAAAATAATTAATTTCGAGAAGTGACGCGAGTAAGTGACGTAGTTATATTTTATATCCCCATATATTTGATGATCTATTTATTTCAAGCATTCCTCCTCGTTAATAACACAAATACAATAATTTTATATTTATAAGGGTACTCTTTAAAGGAGAAGACGCAAGAGAGACGGAGCAGAATCAGCTCGTATCGCCTTTAGTGCGTTACTAGCAACATTTAAGATAAATCGTTACGCCTTAGGATAAATATTTCATAGACGCCTTTATACAAATATGCTGGCTGGACAGCGCAGGAAAAACTTTCTTCTTCTAAATCATGGCTGCCGTATTGAGATACTGAAAATTATGTCTCTTTAAATGTCTGATTGTAAAACCGTGTTTATATATATCCCCAAAGTTCTGAGTACCACTGAGGTCCTGAATAAACAATCCTGTGTGTAAAGTAAAAGAAAAAATTTTGTGCGATCACTGTCTAACCTTCCTCTTCGGCTTCGGGGTCTCTCATCTCTCGAAAAATGTTGATAGTACATACACAACATTTTTCATTCAGGAGACCAAACTATTCCAAAGTTTGACATCTCTATCTCTGGCTCAGTGAAGATAGTAGTAGGAAAAATATTGAGCGAAACTATCAAGGCAAAGATGAACAAATATTAAAGACAGTTTCGAAATCAGCCTCTGGCGTATTTTGGAGGACAGGAGGGTGTCCGTAACTCATTCCCCTCGATCCACTTGCTTAAATATAGGGCGCTTCATTAAAAATAGCTTCTAACTCCTTTCCCTTCGTGATAGGGATACTGAGACCACGCCACTTATTTTTTACCGTATTTATTAGCTTTAATCTTATAAGATAAAAAAATCTCATGTATCTCTCGTTAAACAATCAGTACTGAACAGCCAAAATCGACTCAATCTCCTCTGTAGGTCTAGGATTTGGAATTACAGAATGGTCGTAAATGGCGGTTAAATTTTATGAATTTCGATGCAACATTAAAATAAACAGCAATGCTCTGTCTTTGTGTGAATCATTTATCTATCACATATTTTTACTCATGTAATGAACGTTTACAGGTTATTTTCTCTGCGACTATATTTAGTGCTTAACCATTTTTTTTCCATTCCATATCTCAACTAACGAGTAACCTTGATAGCGAAGATATTTTTTGTATTTTTTTCGGTCCCGGCTAACGAATTTGGATTTGGTCAATAAGCGTTTAGTGAATGCTCACGCTAAAATAACTCAGCCATGCAGGGAGACGATTTTTCGAAGCTATTCATCTCTGCCTTTTATAACACATCTTTAAATTGTGGACAGCATTCAGCACGATTAAATGATTTATTCTGGATACCATAGGGAAATCAAGTTTCTCTTAGCAACGATTACGCCTTACGAAGATTTGGGTAAACGAATGCCTTTCCGGAACGAATTATCTTCGTTAGCCGAGGAATCTATGTATGCAGGAAACGGGTCTACGAATTAAACGACGGAAAACAGCATTTTTAGAAGTTAATCATATATATATGACAGACATTCTTGAATTTTTTATCTCTAAGTAGTTGCGCGGATGACCGTTGCCTTGCCGATACATTTTGTGATCTGGAATATTCTCGCCAAGTTTCAAACCTATTTTTTTAAATACATAAAGAGTATTACAAATATATTTGCATTTATTCAGTAATGATATGTAGGTACTTAATAGGATGGTAAAATTAATACGTCGGAGAATCATAATAATTGAACCCGTCACGCACAGAGCGGTCATATATTTTCCGTTTCCTCATTGAGCTTCACCAACAGAGTGAATTTCAATCATTTAATATTTATTCCATTCCATTTTTTTATCTCATTGTCTTCATAAATTAGTAAGTAAGTGAAGCCATAAACACTTATACTCCTTATCGGGACCCCGACAAAGACAGAAAATAAGATTGATATGGATTTTATGACACCCTGATCGTGTTTTTTTTTCGGCCGCAGGGCCGCAGAGCACGATGGCGATCCCAATGGGTTGGGGGAGTCAATTTTTATTTCTCGGATAACCGCGACAAAATTCTTATTTCTGAATGCAGTTCTTCAGTCATACTATCTCCTCGAGTGCGAATAAAATGTATGAAATAAAACGTAGGAGTTATTGGCGTACCGAAGTTTAAAGCCCGGATTCTGAAATATATGACCGCGACTTGAGCTTTCTATGATTACTGCAGCGATATCATTGCACCGTAGGCATATACCAGCACCATTCCTTCCACTCTCTGCACGGTGTATGTACTTGCGCGGGTCCAATGGACACGAAACCGTGAATGTGAACGTCATTGTATCTCTTGCGTCCTCGAAAAAGGGTGTTTACACGGTACAAGTGCTCGCGCAAGTGTTCTAGCAGTATTTCGATGGAATAGCGACGCATTGCGTGATCGTTTTTTAAAAGCAGAACGCTGTAAGGATATTGTTTACAATTAATGGTCAGTGCGGTGTATTTCACGAGTTCCCATGGTTTTAATTTTATGTAGGAGAGATCTAGTAGAAACGCAATGGAAACACAGCAGGATCAAAATCCTAAAAAGGTGTTCAAAATGCCGAAAAATGAACTGTCAAATTTAGGTTAATTTTGCATTTTGTGTCAGATACACTATGATATTTGTTTCACCAACAAGACATTTATTAGGTAAGTAACTGCGCATATATGTAAGTGTCAAAGTGACTGGTTGCAGTAACTTGCACGGAAAAATAGAACCTAGGAACAGCTGTTCTAATCTGTGGCATCTTTAAATTTTGTAAAATTATCGACTCTCCGGAAAGTTATTTAATTTGTGAATGTTTATTTTAAAATGTATTTAAAGTATTCCAGTTATTTAAAAGTTTTTTTAGATATTTTTTCGTTAATTTTCGTGAAAAACTCTAAAACAATGCATAAAAAGTTATATTTCCGGAATTATGTGTTAAGTTTGAAACAAGTTGTAGATGAAGATTTTAACTACAAGATTCGAAGAGAAGTACTTAACTTTTCGCACAAAATACTTTCATAAATAAAATAAGCGTGTCAGGACGTTCCTACGCAAAATCCTATAAAAACGCCAATTTTAAAGTAATGTCCTCAAACTCTGACAAGACTTACTTTAATAATATAAAATAATCCCTCAAGGTAGAGAAAAGTTAGAAATTCAGGAGGAAAGGTGGTCAAAATTAAAGGCATATGTCAAAATATAACCACAGTAATCCTTCAAATTAAGGAACAAGGATATTTCAGCTGTTTTACTAAACCACCATCAGTCTCTGCATCAGATAACCTGCGCAGTGGGCTTCTGAGTGAAAATTGCGAGAACGCTTGCACCAGAATAGAACAGGTTCTATTTTCCCGTGCAAGTTGCAAGTGTTCGCGCAATTTTTCGCGTTTACATGGTGAGTGTTGGGATGTGCAAGTGTTCGTCCATCAACCCGCGCAAGTACATGCACCGTTTAAACAGGGCTTAAGGATCGGAACTACGTAAAATATTAATCGAACTCGGCATTTACAGTGAGTAGTATTTTTTAGTCTATGGCAGGGTTCTCCATAATTTTCAGTCCGAGGGTCGCATTAACTATCAAACAGCAGTTTGGGGGCCGACTTCACACTCGAGGTCCAAATAAAAAAGAATCAAAACATAGATGTTGTTTTTAATTATTTATTTAATATTATTTTATTAATTTATTATTTAATATAACACATTGATACACTACACATGAACACCTGTATTCGTAGGAAAGGTGAATTGTTTCCTAGATAATAATAGGCATTTCAAATAGCAGCAGGGTCAAAATAGCAGGCATTTCTGGCTTTAGATATGATGTCCCTAGCATCAACAGTGACCTGAGATTATCAGCAGACAAGTTTGTTCCCAAATTGTTCTTCACGTATTTCATTCTTGAAAATATTTGTTCATACAAGTAAGTTGTTCCAAAGATTGATGGTATATTGATTCAAAAGTTTTGACATTAGGAAAGTCTTCCTTGGGCAAAAACTGGTAAAAACCCATCAGTCCTTTGAACTTGTCCCTTAGGAGGTCATTTGCTTGCAGCTAAATGACCTCCTCCTGCAGTTCGTCTGGGAAACTGGCCACATCTTCAATTGTGTTTTGAAACAGTCTCACTTCTTCTGCGTTTGAATCCAAGTCAAAAAAACGATCCTGAAACTGCAGATGGAGGTTGTGAAACTGCAAATGACTCAGCTGTTGCTTCAGCCATGAAGACCTCGTACTGCTGAAAATGCGTCTAGTTGTTTTCCCGTACTTGTTCCTAAGACAAGACAAACAGTTTAGATCTGAAGGCCGTTAGGTGGGTGTATTGAGCAGAAATAGATTTTTTCTCCTTGTATTTTTACGTTCAGAAAATTTAAATGACTAGTTATATCTGCAGCAAAGGCCAATTTCCATACTCACTCTTAATCAGGCAGTGATAGCTATGGATTGCCTTTACTTGCCAGGAAGTCACCTATTTCCTTTCTTAATTCAAATACTCTGCTCAGAAATTTCTCACAACCTTACTGCTGTGTAATAAGGTAAATCTTGCGATTCTGGGTCCGTACCTTTCAGCATGTCTCTGAACTATGGTAGAGCCCATGTAATCTTATTAAATTCACCATCTTCACCACAGGATTAAGTACACTGCTAATGTCCACATATTTAGCACACAAAGCTTGATGGTGAATAGTACAGTGCAGGGACATTGGTTGTGGACTGTTTTTCTCATTATGCATTAAGTTCATTTGTCCAACCAAGCCTATCTTTATGCCACTCATGTTCTTTCCTCCATCAACAGTCAGGCAACTGAGGTTAGTCCAGTTCAAGTTATAATCAGCAAATGATTTTTTCAATACATTTAATATATCCTCTCCGGTAACAGTGCCATACATGCTATGTGGGGAAGCCAGCTCTTGTGTTATGTCCATGTCTTCATCCATCGTAATTGAAAAATGGTGAGACTTCCTTGTAATTTTCGTCATTTGAGTCACAATGTTCTCACCCATGTCTGCAACACGGCGGGTAATGATATTTACACCCAAAGCTACATGTTTTAATTGTTTCGACTTTTCCGGGAAAAGTTCCTCTGCCACATCCAACAAACATTCCTTCACTACTTCACCATCTGTAAACGGTTTGCCACTTTTAGCCAGGATGTAGGCAACTTTATAACTGGCCTTAGTTGAGCATTCATTTTCATTTGAGGATTTACTGGACAATGTTCTCTGAGATGTGAGTCGATTTCGTAATTTAGAAAATCTTTCGGCACGGACTTTACCCTCCGACCGTGTATATTTCTCCTGGTGTTTGCCTCGATGATGACGGCGCAGGTTCTATTCTTTCATCGTATCCACGGTTTCGTTGAAAATCACGCACAATCCTTTCTCACCGGATTTGATGAAGAAGTCTTTCAAACTCCACTCTTCTTGAAATTTCCGACACTCATCGTCTATTTTTCTTTTCCTCTCCTCAGCCATCGTTGGGCTCGAAAATAAGGTGACTTCAACATGAATAAATAGTGAAACTGAAAGTGTCTTGCACAAAATATCGCCCAAAAAAACCTGATTATGCGAACTAATTTCGGCGAAATTATAGTTGAAAATGACCCGAAACATTTTTTTTTAATACTTATGATTTCTTAAGTTAAACTTACTAGAATATAGTCTGCAAATATATCCACTTATGGTAGAGAGATTGTTGCTTTTAATGTTTCCTCTTCAGAATATTCGGAAAATTCTTGTTGAGCTAACGACATTCCCATCACTTTATACAGTAAAATTATCACAAAATAAAATAGAGTGCAGCACGTTGACTGACTGACACAAACAACACCTAATCGCAGCAATCAACCGCAACCTGCAAACATTGATCGAAATAATCAAGTCTTAAACCAGCAGCAAACCATTTTAAAACTCTGCCACTAGATGGCGCTATATCATCTCATTGGCTGTGAACAAAATTGGAAAAAGTAAGCGGCGAATAAGGTTTTGCAACGTAGTGATCGGTTGGAAAACATAATGGACCACTGCGCGCCTCTATTTGAATTCGGTAAAAACGTAGTGCCCACGTAAGTGTCGGCTGACCTTGACAGGATACACGTAAATTTCCATAATTTTTTCCGTAGGTGAAAAGGTCTCCACGGGCCGGTTGAGAGGGTCTCGCGGACCGTATCTGACCCGCGGGCAGTAGTTTGGAGACCCCTGACATAGAGGATGGGAGGGACTGGAAGAGAAACATGTACATATTGTGGTTTATTGTTAAAAGTATTTCAATCGGTAGGCTAAGCTAGCTAAAGACAGCTTTCTTCTCCACACATTTAGTTACTTGGTTTATATCAGTTTTTCTTTTGAGATGTGGGTTTGGCTAAGAAAAGGTGAAGTGAATAGATACGAAAGCTAATGAAAGAGTGCTAAGAGGTGGTTGGGGAGGGGATGCAATTGTCGAGTGAATTTCAAAAAGGAAGGAAAGGTGGATGGAAGAGGTAATCAGAAGTGATGGGTTATTGAAGACTGCTATATAGAGTAGAATGTTGGATGGAAGGAGGGTAGAGGTAGAAAAAGTCTGGTTTTTTAGATAGAGTGATAGATAATAGGAATTTCGCACAGTTGAAGGGAGACTTGTGTTAAGGAGTGCATCGGCAATCAATCAATCCTCGGACTAAAAAATTATGACTATGATCAATTTAGGAGGCTCAGCACCGTCCGACTGGTTTTATCTCCTTAAGTCGATTACGGCTCACTCGTTTCTGCGAGAACCACATAGATATGAAGAAACTGGCAGGTGAAAGAATAGGTTGGAGTGTTTGTATACTCATAGATAAACAATTCTTCAGACTGCTAACTTAGGAAAATGAACAATAAAGGTGGCAAAACTCCTCTCAACCGGTTGGTTATTTGATCACAATTCACTCATTTTTGGGAATAGACAATTAAGAAGTATTCCGAAGAACCATCGAATGAGACTGACGAAAGTATAGTTACGGTAAGAGAGATGCTGGTAGGACAGCTATTAGGGAATGGAAGACTAATATATATAGAGAGGACAGATGTTTTTGATATTAATATAAGTGGTAAGAACTAATAAGAGTTGAAGAGGGATTTATGATGAGGTGATACTCCTTGGGCGAATCTGACCTCGGACAGATTTCTTTAGTAATTCTCCTCCATTTTGTTATCCAGTCCTGTAATGCTTATCTTAGCTGTTCGTATTATGTCCATCAAATTGTGCCTTCTTATTCCTCTCTTTTTCTTTACCCCTCAATTAATACTCCCTCTTTTAATCTTTTCGTAAGGAATAACTTATATTCTTAGATGGATAGACATTTATTCCTCCAATACAATGTTAAAACAAAAATATATAGCCATTTTATGATCGTTTTTGAGCAACTTTAGGCGCCAACAAAGGACCTATGCCATTGACATCTTGAAAAGAAGAAGGAAAAAACCATGAGTTTCATATATACACCTTGCAAATGAAACAATTGTCAGTGTTTTGGTCTACATTAAAACCAAAACAAGGACAGCACAGTTAAGCTAATTGTTATTATGATAGCTAATATCAAATAATGAGTGAAATTATGGCCCGATTCTAAGCATAAGCATGTGCTCTTTTCACTTAATTCTAGCCCAATGTACTCAACACATTGACGCAATACACATGTCTTTTCCCAATCTCTCCCATGTTGAAGAAGCATAACTCATTGATATGTAATCCGCAAAAGCTGTTAATCGTCATTTAAATGAACCTATGCGAATTAGAATGTCCTCCATCTAATTCCTTTTCCTTTTAGTTCTCAAAATGTTTCATTTTTCAATTATTCTCTCCAATATTTCTTAATTTTTTAGTTTTTTAGTCCACACAATCCTTCCATTCTTAGCCTCCATAGCCATATTTCAAATTCTTTCAAACATTTTTCCTCACTTCTCCTCCCTCCTCTCGTCTCCATGTTTCTGCTCAAAACAGCACTAAACTCCAATGTATGAAATGGTTCCAGTCGTAACTAGGTGGAATTTTTCTATCGCACAAAGATTTAAAAAACAACAATATTGCAATTCCATATAATAATTATTATGTAAAATTGCAGTTTTGTTGTTTTTTAATTCTGTACTAGACTCCAAATAGAATATTTTGCAAATCTTTTTCGTCATTATACATTAATTGTCTTGGTTGTTATTAGCTACTTCACATTATTGAGGGTTATTATTTCCTGGGTGATTCTACTTCAAATTTCCTCTATAAAGGAATCCATGTGATCAAACTTCGGAGCTAATTAAGAAGGAAACTTGTAGCAGTTTTACTCCACCTATGGCAACCTTTACGGTTCCTTCCTCTTTCGCCACCTTCATTAATTTCGTATTATTAGTGTTTATTTTCATTCCTAAATGTTTTGAAGCTTCATCAATTTTATCCATAATTATCTGTAATTGTTCTCATTCTACTATGACTGTCTAATCATCACCATATTTTTTTATGATTTTTCGCTCTTTCCCCTCTAACTACAAATCCACGTATTTCTTCGATGGCTTGTTCAAAGGTGAGGTGCTTGGTGGTTATAAATTGGAGCTCATCGAAAACCTAGCTTAGATAACCCGTAGATTACTATACAATACCATCTTCGGCTCTACTATATGGAACTCCTTCATGATGAACAGGATAAATAAACTTTACAATTCCACAAAAAATATATAAATTTATTGCCCGCATGGTTTCGTACACTTCATGGGCATGGTACTTGATGATGTCCACTAAGTGAACGAAACCGGTTGCGCAATAAATTATTTATTTTTGTGGAATTGTAAAGTTTATTTATTCTGTGTACCGTAGATTACTCTTCATCATCATCACATCGGTTCTTAACCTGAGATCTCATGTTTGCCTCCAAATAATGAATATGTCAATTTTTGTCGACGGAACCTCTTAATCCGTGTTATTCATACCTTTCTCACAATTCAATTTATTCAAGTTTGCAAGTGTCATAATGGACTGGATCATTGCAAGAATAAAGACACTGGCCTGCTGTTTGTAAAAGGGCGCATCTTGCCTCAAATCACTGAGTCCCATATTGTTGTCAACATAGTCTGTAGATTTGGCGCTGCATCCTCAATTCCATCGCTTCTTTGTCTCCGGAGTTAGAGGTTATTGCGGAGAAAATTTTGGTGAAAAGTGAAGATTAAGTCTTGATACACCGGAAATACCCATCTTTCCCGAACTGCGTGCCACAAACGATTCCTCTTTTAAAGTATAAATGAGGAAAAGTAACGGAAATGTCATTTATAACGTACTATCTGGCGTGACTCAATGAGTGAAATAGGAAGTATTTATTATTATTTATTTTTAAGGGCGGGGTTGTTGATACTTTCTTTAGACATAATTTTTTATAAAGATAATACACATAGTAAGTATGGCTCAAATAAGGCAATCTTCGAAATAAAATATTTTTTAAAGACGTTAATATCGGTGATTTTACAATCGCCAACTTTCTCTATTGACAGTTTCTCAGTCTTGTATTCTTTGCGATTTTATTAAACGGATAATCGGCGATGTTTCGGAGGATAATTCATCAGAATAGCCATAAAAGTCGTGGAAGTCACAGATTTGACCTTTTATATCGGTGTTAATCAGAGAAAAATGGTCCGGGAAAAGTCTGAAATCTCGAAATGGGTACCAAAAGTAATAATTAAATTCCTGTAATGCCCATGGAAGAATAATACCAATTTATTGATGATGTGTTAATCCCAATTGATGCCTTTGAACAGCATAGGCTCAACTTTCTCAGAAGCATAAATTGGGGAAAAGTAAGAGATAGCACAGGAAAAAAACAGGATGTCCCAGGTTGGATAAATGAATTACACGTACTTAGGTTCTCCGGAGAATCCGCTCTCTACCGTCATCTGATAAAATCGGTCTTTAGGCAGATTACACTACTGCGATATTAAACGATTGTTTTCAGAATGCTGTCTTTTGTTTCGCTATAAAAGCATATTGTTAAACTCACCCAAATTAATACCACAATGCCCATGCATGTCATATGACTCGACCCTTAAACCGGATATTGAATTTTTCACAAAACTACCTTTTATGGAACCATTATATGGCATGAAATTAGAAAGGGTAAAGAAAGAATTGATACCTATATCGTTAATCAGCTGATTTCACAGATAATAGACGATATATCAAATACAAGGAAGGTGTTTTAATTCAAAAGCATTTGAAAAACCGAACATTATATTTCGCATGTAGAAGCCGTACACAATGTCAAACGGATGGAGAAAGTCTGCCTCCCATGTGAGTTTAGGTTTACGAGCGTCAATCAGTAGCAATTCCGAAATGATTTGGGTTCGCCGTAAGGGATAGGAAGGGAGAGGAAACGAGGACATCGGACGGCGGGTGCCAAGGGGAGAGAGAAGAGTGGAGGAGAGGCAGGATGGCTGATTAAAACGCCCCAGACCGACACACCGAACCTCCTCCTTACACCTTCCTCTGAGCGACGGCTTTACTCGAAAAGCTGACTCCCGTTTCGTTCTCCCATCGAGCATGTCCCTCCTCAAGTCTCCTGCCCTCGATAGCGACGACCTTTGGCCGAACATTGACGAGTGACAAAACATGTCTCACATATCGTTCTCCGCCTCTCATTTTGTTACCCGGCTATTGTATATTCGGCAGTTCATAAAGTTTTGGATTTATAAAGTTTTCTGTTTTTAAAGTACAACGTTTTGTCTAAATTTGTGGTATAGTAATCCAGTGAAATTTTTGGTGTTTGTGGTCATTCTGTTGAGAGTATTCTCGTGAAAGAACTTGAGCAACTTCTCTGCACCACTTTGAACAGCAACCACGAGCCAACAGTTTTCACGCACGAAATAGAACAAAAGAACTCATTCCCACTACGAAAAACAATGGGGGCTCTAGGATTTGACATTCACGGGAAGCAGGTTCTACCTGGTAATTTTATAAAACCTGAGTCTCACCATTCCTACAATCCTCTACAGGTCATTGTCTATCTAATACTTAAATGAAGGTGCAATGAAATTATAGGATGTGGGAAGTTAGATCTATAGGACTTAACCCTTTATAGGTCATTGGGATAATAATTTCATTGGGACTAGTGATTTTGATGAAGAGTTTGGGAAGTGTGTTAGTACCTCAGTCTCAGTGGACATGCCATTCCCATTTATCTGTGAATATCATAGGTTTTGCGATGGCAGAAACATTTTATTAAGTCCTATTCGCAATCCATGCGCCATGAATTCTTGTTATCCTGTCATGCTTTCTGTAGCCACGTAACAAATTTGAGCATATCCGACTATTGACTAAATGTCTAGATCATCTCACTAGGTCAGTGTCAACGAGACACACCAGTGTGTAAGTAACCCTTTAGGTCCTCAACGAACCTTTTGCATACGCCATTTAAGAAGTTTCGTAACTTTTCAACAATACATTTTATAACTGCTTGCAGTGCAATGAACTACAGCTATATTTTTAAAATTGAAAATTGAATACAAAATATGTCTTTTAAGGAATTGAAAATTTTCCTCATGTCAACGTAATTATCCTCTACATACATAACTTTAACGTAAATAGTAAACTAATTAACCAAAACACTCTAAGGTGTACCTTCTTGCAAGTAAACTGGTTCCATTTTAATAAGAAATAAGTGTAGTATTTGCTAACCAAAGCCAACCATATATCTATTCATTAAGTCGCAACAACAGGCGCGTGATCAACGATGTTGAAACACAAGTCATTCCACGAATACGGGATTTAATTTACACCAGGACATTTCAAGTCCATTGCTTATAGTTTCTTGAGTGCGTGTCCAATCTCCCCTTCAACTTTTAACTATTGGAATAATAGATAAGTATTCACGCCAAGCGGGCTCCTCATAATTAATTAATCCTCTACTGAATCTGATCGTAATTTAAAGTATCACGCTTAAATGATAGAATGATATTCTATATAAATATGAATACATTGAACATACGTTCGTTCACAGCATTCATACCTTTAATGTTTGCCGTTTTGATTTCGAACTAGTCATTACACTCGCAGTAATAAACTTGCCTTAAATTGAAGCATATGACAAACTGCCTATGCCTAAATTATTGCAATAATCTTTTTCTGAAAAAAGGTAAATTTTAAGAAATAAATGTAGTAACGGATTATCCTAAGGTAGCTTACACGGAAGGAAATGATAAAATAATGCATGCAATACGCGAAATTCCTTTCTCTACTACGGTAGGACTTACGTCCATTTGGCACTTCTAAGGGCATACTATATGAGATATATGCCGTTTGTAATATTCCGACCGAATCAATCATAGTGAAGACAGATTTACCAAAACAGATGGGTACTATGCCCAATCTATATATTCTTGGCAAATATGGAAGAATAGCAATCACCTCTTCTCTTGATGAAAATTGCTCCCTGTTTCAATAGCTGTTAATTTTGACAATGACTGATTACTTACTTTATCTTAAAAATAGGAATACTTTTCTTTACTGTTATGCATTTTTTGCATTTTCCTTATATATCGTATATTAGCAGTAATCTTGGATTGTTTTCTCTTTCATTAATCTCAGTTTATCATAACCTTTTTATGCGATAGTTATACATAATAACATAAATGGCTACCACGTGAAGTTTTAATCCAATTTTGAAATTTATTTAGATTTTACTAAATGGTTTTACGTAAGATAACCCCTTTTGTTGTAACCAATAACTTTTATCCTGATAATAAAACTTTTTTTGCATGATAATAATAATATTTAAATTATGGAAAGCCTCGTTGTAGGTAGTTGAAACGGCGCTGCGCTTTGAGTGTCGAAAAATCTCTCTATGGTCATATTTATATATATATATGTTATAATAGAAGGAAAAATAGAAAAATAGAGGGGAGGGCTCCTCGAGGAAGACCGAGGGACAGATGTATAGGGCAAATTATTAGAGACGTCAGAAAGAAGACCTACTAAGGAGCAAGAGAGCTAGCACTAGATAGGAAAGGATGGAGGGCTGCAGTCAACCAATCTTCGGATTGAAGTACTGA
>WURS02233678.1:0-19764 GCA_011762765.2 Rhinocypha anisoptera | reverse complement strand
ACTTGATTCTGGTAGAGTTGGAATATTACTCTTCTGTCGTTGTAATCAATGCCTATTTTATCCAGCAGCTTGAACATCTTATTCCACTCCACGTTATCAAATGCCTTTTCTAAGTCCACGAATAGTACATATAGTGGTTTGTTTACATATCTCATTTTTACTACCAATATTCTCAGGCTCAGTACTGCCTCTCTAGTTCCCTTATTCTTTCTTAATTCGAACTGGTTCTCCTACAAGTTTTCCTAGATTTTTCCCTCCATCCTCCGGTTGATAATTCTCGTTAGTTATAGTTAATTTCTTATTTATCGTCGTTGAATTGCATTTTTTTGAGTTTTTTAAAATAGTAAAATAATTTTAGTTTTTATTAGAAATGTAAGAACATGCAAGTTGTATATAATGAAAATAATTACAAATTTATTGGCCGCACATCAAGATTGGTTTGTTCTACTCCAAAAGATCTCTCCCCCACCCAACACATCCAACCTCCCTCCGTCATGGTCTTTGGTTTGTAGTACATGAATTATGAGACACCTGAGTAATAGTTTACTTTACCGACTGATATGATTTTTATCCTCTCTTTATGGGTGGGATCCTTTCTCATCTTCCTGGGTTTTCATTGACTCGAATTAAAAAATAATAGCTGTAGTTCTCTGTGAATGGCAATTTAAGAAATAAAAATAATTACAATAAAGTACAATTCCTTACCAAATATTAATTTGGTACATAAGTAATAGGACGCAATTTGTGACTGTGTTTGAATAAATGCGAATGTAAAATAAAGTGTAGCGGCTTAAAAATAATAGCTGTAGGCCTGTGTAAATGCGAAATTCTTAAATATAAATAATATAAAGTATGATACAAGTATTTGAACATGAATTTGACACACAGAGTAACACGTAATCTACACCCATAATTTTAAAGGTCTAAACAAGTGTTGTGAGGCTAGAATGTTCATGAAAGCTTTCGAATCGAAAATTAAATCTTACTATAAATTAATAAATATATATAGCTGAAAAAAAGTTTCACATTGAACACGGAAATGGATCAATTCCGCGTATCATCCATCAAGAAAGTCACCTGTGAATGAATTAGGAAAAACAAAATGACGAACAGAAGAGTTCAATCAAAGGAAGCATTCAATCGGAAGAAACATCTACTCGCTGCAAATGTTACTAGCTTGGATATATGGACGCGGAAGAGGAGAGCATACGTATAAATGGAGCACACATTTATTCAAAAATGAAACGTGAACCACATCACAGCCTCGGGGAAAAGAAGACTGTTTATGGGACACTCATGAGGTACGTTTATTTTTAGAATCAGATAGTGCACAACGAAGTGTAGTTAGTTTTGTGAATGTTGATATGATCACCGTATCTTCTTAACTATGCTTTTGGTTGAATTAGGCTGCTATTCACTCGTTAAGCGTCGGTCGTAAGTACAGATTAAATTTAACCTGCAAATTTGAGGCAGATCATTATAACGAAAGGTAAAAGGCTTAATACAAGC
This sequence comes from Rhinocypha anisoptera, assembly GCA_011762765.2. NCBI lineage: Eukaryota > Metazoa > Arthropoda > Insecta > Odonata > Chlorocyphidae > Rhinocypha > Rhinocypha anisoptera. The sequence continues at coordinate 18,255 of WURS02233678.1, read as the reverse complement.
CCCGTGCTACTACGGTAGATCATATCACGTACGTAAAGCCAGAGAGATTGATTGTAGAATGGATGTATTTTAAATTTAATTTTTCCTCGTGCGTTCAGAAATCAAAATAAACTTAATCAGAGTTGGGATGGGGTTAACTACGCGTATATAATGTACTCATCTTGCATGCATGTTAAATGAATGTAATTTGGCATTGATTCCGCATGATGTTAACATTGTTCTGTTACTCAAAATTTGCACGTACGTGGATCGGTGAATAGTTTCGAATCTTCACACTAGGGAATGCATTCCTGGTGTCGACTCATCGCCTACTACACGCCCTTGGCACAGGTGGCTCGCGGGAATTTTTTGGATGTAGATGGCCGAAGACCGAAGGTAACAGAAATTTGGTGCTACGGAAGAACGTTCAAAATAAATCGACGATGAATAACCTATCAATTGCAAAGGAATGGAGAGGTCGGCAGGTGAATGACTAGAGAAAGTAACAACTTCACAGGGGAGAAAATTTAAAAGCAGAAGATTACAGTCTGGAGTCACGCCTCAAAATCGTTCTGCCATTCATTCAGCAAGTTTATATGATCCGTGTAATATATACTAGTCTACGTACCTCATGCAAGTTTTCGTAACTCAATGTGAACAAATAACATTATTATTCAAAAAGTATAAAACTAAGAGTTTCAAATCTAGATGTTATTACAAACTCACCTTGGCCCATTCAAATTTCATTCTTTTCCTAAGCTTCTTTAACTTGTGTTTCTTCATTTTGCGGCGCCTTATAACAATAAGCCTAGCAGCATACTTTTTAAATTTTCCATATTCCGGGGCCAGAATTTCTTTTAAGCCATCAAATGTTTCATTATCTTTCTGCTGTTGATAATCATAAATGATGGTAATTGTAGGCGCAGAAATGGGCTTGGAAGGAAATCTTTCAGGCATATCCACCTGTTTATTTGTTACTCCTAAGTCAATCACCAAGGGTTGAGTCACTTGAGCATTTACATTTTCTGATCTCGTTAAGCACGGTAATCTTCCACTAGTTGGAGAAATAAAACGACCTACTAGTAAGCTTCGAGGTGTGAATTTGATACCATAGCCTCTGTTGAAAGGAGTAATGTTTATTCGTAGAATATTAGAAGTTATCCCCTTAAACTTAGCCACCGACTGAAGAACGTGCTCTGAAAATATATAAGAAAAGGGTAATCAGCAGCTTCATGTGAGTTATATCATGCTCATCATTATGGATTATATGAATATTTACCATATCCTTGTTGCGAAAGTCGCAAATTTCTTGTTAACATTCCCCACATAATGTCACAGAAAATATAACATCACTGTCAGGTCATTCCTCTCCTATGAATTCATAGAAGAATGTACTATGAACATTATGTCCAAATGGTACACTTAACAATTTTGCTTAACACACGTATGCCGTTCTATTCTGCAGTCTTATGGATATATCTTACACAACGAATAAAATGATCTGAAACTAATAAATCACGCGCTCCGTATTTCATTTGTTTTTATATAAAGTTTAAGAGACCTCTAGTAATAAAACATAGAACAGTTTGTTGTACCTCACTTTCGAAATTTATCTTACCAGGTTTAAACTTAGTATTGAAAAAGTTTTGTGCTGTTCCATACTTGTGTAATTAAAATATTGTTAGCATCATTCGTTTGAATTTTTCTTATTAGTGACCTAATCCATTCAATGAGTTTGCGAAGTTGCAGCAGTAAATGGATACTAAAAATTATGGTGCGTAATACTGTTTGTTTCCTCTGTAATGCTTATATATTGCTAAGTATAACATTTAGATGAATAAAGGCAATACTCGCTATTTATTTAGGCTATAAGATTTTCGCTTAATATGTAATGTGTGATTTTTCATGTTGATGAAAGTTTCCACTTTAATGTAATCCTTAAACGTCTTTTTATGAGAGTTGATCTCTTTGTTGTGTAATAACTAGTAAGTTCGTCATAGTATGCATATGCACATCATCTATTGGTTAATGGTAACGAGGTTACACAGTGGCGCTTCTTTCGTAACTTGCAAAACCCCCCCGGCTAAGAATTTTGTCCATTTTGTTCGTTAAAGATATTTTGAAATTTTATGGAAAAGAGTAGGCATTACGCAAAAATTTAACCATGATAGGAATCAGGAGAAAGATGACTTGATGTACGGTAAGTTTTTATGTATCCCACCCAGCTCGTTTGCATTGCTACCCATGATATGTGCATGGAATAACTGCGTTCCCGGCATAATTTTTTTCCGAAAAGAGGCTCTTCTGTTTTTGGAAGAGGTCAATTGTGGTCAATCAATATCTCCACTCCAATGTTTAATCAGTATAAGCCGGTGATTTTTACTTCTGGGCTCCTACAGATCAACAAGACTGGCTTGTCCAAACCCTTAAAATCAGTAACTTGTGGGGTTAGCTCAAAACACCCAACGATTATCTCTAGAATATAGATCTTTTGTTGTTTAATTCCATAAAATACTTTTTCTAAAAATCGAAATGTAATTGAGATTATAATACCCGTAGATGTATAACTATCACGCTGGATCAATTACATCCCGTTAGCCACTCGAAGAAAATATTGCCCTGCCATGTGTTAGAATAGGAAAGGCCCTGTACTTCGCCTAAATTAGAAGTTATCATTTCCTTCCTGCTACCTCACTAAAACAGTTATGATGGTTCTGACTTCTTCCCTGATCCCCAAGCAGTTATGCGACCCGGCAGACATGTGTGCTCTGCGTGTTGCGTGCCGGTATTAGAGGAAACCAATTCAAAGGGGGAGAAACCAAGAATGTTCACATTACTTCGTCCCTTATCCAAAAAAGAGGTATATATATATATATACTATATATATATACCATATATTGTACTATATATATTGTACCTGAAGATGCCATGGAGTATGATACCAGTTTCATTGAAAAGTAAAAATTTAAGTAATTATAAAAATTATTTATTCAATTGTGAAAATGTATCATTTCCACACAATTCTTTGAACCCCCAACAGTTTTATGAATGACAACAATTTAACTTAATAGCTGTACCAATTTTTATCATGAAATGTTTATGGGACTGGATCCTTAATAATAATGTTTTATTTGCAGGTAAAACATTTTTACATAGCTTGACCTCTTAAGTTTAAAGTAGAGAAATTAATGTAATTTTGATTGTGCTTAGGAAGTGAATTTACCATGTGGCTCATGAATCATGATGTATGCCATTTTTGGATTGATTTCAGGTCCACCTGTAAAAAATTATTTGAAGATCGCAGATACTCTACTTCCTGTTCAGAAAACAATGGGTCTTCCATCACCTTATTTTCCACCTCAGATTAGACAAAATTTTATTGCTCAAGAATGTGTTCAAGAAAGGGCAGAGCATGAGAAACCTTTGAAATCTCCAGATTCCTCAAATAGTGATGAACAGACGAGATCACTAATCAATGGTCAAAGTTTATCCATTAAAGGTAATTCCAATTTTAAGAGTGTAGTTTTAACCCCCAGCTGTGGCAGCCTCATTCTTTCTTATCAGTTGTGTGCGGGAGAAAAGTAGCCATGGCAGTCTTCCCTTCTATTTCCAACAAATATTTATTAGGTGGCGAACCCAGGACGACCTTTATTGACCACGTAGCCCAGGTCCCTCCAAGGGGGGTCAGTATGGAATATCATTATCCCTTGATAATTTATGAATAATTTGATATCAAACAGTAATTAAATACTTTCATTTATAACCAGCATTCTATCGAAACTAAGTGACGACTAAAGAAAATGACAAGGGTGTGTCAGAAGAGAATTTCCCAAATCTTGGCAGACGGAATACATTCGCCAAACTCGCCCAAGGGTCATGAACTGTCATAAAAGGCTCTACAATGGGGCACATTATAAATTCATTCTAAATCCAAAGAAAATTGGAGTGTAATTAAAGTTACTAGACTAACAAGTAAAATATTTATTTCACAAAAGCTAGTAAGTCATCCACAGATTGAAGTATGTAGTTATATATAATTTATGGATTTTGTTCTTAATCATTGGTAATGTCATTCTACAAGAACAAAGGTGGCAAGTGATTTTAGCTCTTAGAGTCTTGTTTCTGTACAAAATCAGCTTGAATCAATATTGTGAAAGATATTTTAAAGTATATTAAGGTCATTCTATAATTTAATTGTTGTCGTACATTCTTAAGTTTCAACTCATCTCAAGATTTTAACTTGGTTTCATGTCTCAAAAATAAGTTGAGACCATTAGTCTTCAAGCTATAGTCATAATTCTCTCCATTGTTAATGCAAGGAAAAAATCTTTAGACATATTGTTTGATTTTTCAAATTTATTTACATATGCAAATCATGTTGTTTTGTAATGCTACTGGGACCTTTGGTGTTTGAGATATGTCTAAAAATTGAGTAGGCTCTTTATATAGGAATAGGATTCAATATAATAATAAAATGTCTTTATTGGGTCTAGAGATTGAGACTAGATAGTCATATAACTTTAAAAAATTGCATTTCACAGGGCTTTGTTTAGGGGCCCATATTGTTTTTGCTCTTTATTAATAATACATTTCTTTTAATAATAATAGATTTATTTTTGTGAGAGAATTGATTACTTGTTATAGTCAAAGTTTTACTGGACCTTAATATAAAATTAACTCTTGTTTGCTTTTATAGAATTCACTCATTATAAAAAGCTCATAATATAAAGAGGATTCCCTAGCAATAATAAATTTTCAGAAAAAAATTTAAAGCAAACATACTGTAACTAGGTGTTGTCCATTAGAGGTTTTTCAAAAGTAATAACAGCTTCTGCAGGGTTGGGAATAAATTGAATGACAGTAATGAGTAAAAATAAACATCATGAAGATCAAACAAATTAAAGTAGCTAAAGAGAAACTGTAAATGTGACAAATGGTGGTGGAGAGAGACTAGAGCCATTTCAGTATCTTGAAAGTGTGATCACGTGGAATGGAAATTGTTCAGAGGAAATAGAAAGTAGAAGCACACAGGGAAAACAGCTTTCAGTAAAGTAAAGCAACTCCTGGCAGTGAATTTAATTAATGTAGAATAAAATAAATGTTTTATTTGGAGGGTAGAACATTGTTTGGAACAAAGATGTGGGCTATTAGGAAGAAAGAGAAGAAATATAGCGATTTGAAAAGTGGCTGTTGCAACAAATGGAAAGGATCACATGGTTGGAAAAGTAAAAAATGAAGAATAATTGAAGTTTGAACTTATGATTGGAAGGAGCTATGAATAATTGGGAGACAGCAGGTAACTTGACAATGGAGAAAGCAGCTGTGATGAAGTTTGTAGGAGGAAAGATTCTTCAGTGATGATGAAATTAATAGATTTCATTTCTAGTAACTGCCTATAATACCAATCTCTTATATAGGGTATATCCATATTCATGTGTCAATCCTTTCTAAGTGAGTCAAAAAATATAAAACTATTACTTTTGTGTAAAATTTTGTTTTGAGATCTCATGTTACTCATGTACTCCACACTTTTTTCTGTTTTGTAATAGATTAAAATGGTACTAGCTTAATAAATAAATATATCCTATTATTAATAAATATTATATACTCAAATTTATTTTATCTTTATATATTTCAAATTTTTAACCCCCAATTTGAGATTATACATTTTATTTTATGATGCCTTTACTTTTTATTACTACCTGTAGCCATTTTATGATGATAAAATATTAAAAATGTTGACCAAGGACAGCCATTGATTATTCAAACTACATATTTTCTAGAAAAAAAGAGAATTAAACAAAAGGAAAACTCAGTATGAAGACCTGAAGTGCATGTGAGGATACTTTAAACTTATTGGATTTCTCTTCGTGATTATAATTCTTCATCATATTGTGCTATTGCATTATTATTTCAGACTTTGAAGAACTTACTGCCTCAAAGGACCTTCCTGAAGAGTTGCAGTCACAGTTTTCTGCTCGTCATTGTGATTTATGTGTTGTACAGGTGGGTTGAACTCATTTTAGATGTCTCTCTCAAAATGTGTATGTTTTAATTCTGAGTTTAGTTATTTTTTTAAAGAAATTATTTATTGGGCAGAGTTTCAGACAGAATATTCATGAGAAAAGTGAAGTATGTATTGTGACATGGGGAAAATATATATATATATACACACACACACACACACATTTAAGCATATTACAGGGCTGACTAATATTTTTTGTTTATTCTACATTCTCTGCTCTCGAGTAATGGAATTGTTGTTTTTATCCCTTGAGGTACAAAAATAAAAGAATTTTAGTGGAAATTTTTTAAAGAAAATCTCTTCAACTAAAATCACTCAGAGGATTTTATATAAGCAGCTAAAAATGAATATAGAAGTTAGATACTTGTCTTCAAAAAAAAGAACTAACATTGAACATACTGGCAATCCATATCGAATACAGTTTGGCAAAAATTTCAAGGACTAAGTAATATATTCTACAATCTCTACTATTGCTATTATATCATCAGAAGGATGTAATGAATAATTTCATGTACATTCATCATTTCCGGCTAACCCAAAGGTCTCGGGTTCGAGTCCCACCCAGGGCATGGGCTTTGTATTTGTCCAGATGGGTTTTACTATGATTTGAAGAGGTGCAAAATTACCATGGCCATCAAAGCACCCTATAAACCAAAATACTACTACTACTTCATCATTATGTTTTGACTGGTGGGCAGCAACTGTCTGCCCACCAGCCACAGGTGGTGTCACTGGCTGCCCATTGAAACTAAGTTTAAGTGTGACACTGTGTTGCAGGTAGTACTAAACATGTTAAGGAAACTAAAAATGCTGATACCATGAGAGTATTTGAGAAATATATTTACCCTTTACCCTCTTCCAGAGTCTTATCACCTTTTATTATGGGGACATGCATCTGAGATTAAACAGGTAACAATGATTTTAAAAAAGGCAATATGTATTATGATTGACTTCTCATATAGACAAAGATGCAAACCACTTTTTCTTTAATAAAATTTTCCATAGTGTAAAGTTTATATATTTTACAAACCTGCTGTATGACAAGGTGTGATTAATTGCATTCCCCTCTAGATCACTCATGAACCCTCATAGCACTAGTTCTGATACTAAAATTAATGTGTCTCAATGTTGACTGACAAAGGTACAGGCCCCAATTGGAAATTTAGGTATTAGACTTCTTAAACAATTAACCAGGAAAAATCAGAATAATTTGAGTTACTTGATTTACAAATGTAATCTCTCCTGGCTAGTATCCAACCAACTCTATACTTTGAAGTTCTTTTGTTAATGTAATTTTAATTAGATTTTGTTTTGACTTAATTACAAAGATTTGTTATAGATACCTGCTTATACACTGAATGTAAGAATGCTGAAAACTGCTTTGTTTATTATTTTGTAATTTAATTTCATGTATGTACCTAGGTTTTTGTCCTTACCTTGATGACACATATTGTGACTTTTCCATCTAATTATGAATAACTATGATTATTGTTATACAATGGTGTAAAGATAAAGGGAATGACTTATAAAAAGAATTTTCCCTGTTAGACCAGGCAGGTGTTTATCTAGTACTAAATCTAATTAACTAAAAAGTATAAAAGATGCAGTTATGCTTGATTTGTGCTCTTCTATTACAATACAACCCTGGTTGATTATTTTTTTTACTAAAATTGAAAATTCACACGAAGGGAATGTTTTTGTCAGATTTTGTATATCAAGAACACAATGATAAACTCATTAAACACCAATGCATGGAATGGTGGTACTTATCAGTTGATTCAGTAATTAGGGATATGTTTTGAAGTCTAAACATTAAAAGTTCCATTTCTTTCATTTAGATTCTTTTGATGAATTCCGTTCAAAAACTGTATGTATTTGCCTTTCCTTTCAATAAACTTTAAACTGAGTGAAAACAAAAAAGTTCCAGTTGAAAAAAATTGAATGCCATTTGAATATAGCATCTGGAAATTGACATTTAAATTTTAAGTTATTATGTGTATAGTTTGCTTGAAATATTTTATGTATAAACTGTGACCTGCCTTATATATAATATAATGCTATTGTAAATTGGTCCATAGGTAAATAAAGTATTGCTTTTGTTAATGAAGAATATGCTATTTTCATATTGTAATTGTTACTTAACACCCTTCTACTTGCAGAATTAAAGTGTTTACAAAACAGTAACTGCATTTATCAGCCACACACAAATATGCATAATACAGACAAAGTAGACCATAACCATTGATTAATTTTCCATTTTACTCTTTCTCTTTGTGCATTAAGAATCAATGTTCTTTCTACACAGATGAATTCTGTCTTCCAGTCAAGAATGCACTACCATGGTAAACAACACCAGAAAAAAGTTAGATTTTTTATGAATAATTGGATGAAGGAGCATGGGAACAGCTATTCTCAGAAGATTAGGAAAGGAGATGCAGTCAGTGATTCGGAGGTGATTTTTCATAACATTTTGGTATTTTAATATACATAATATTTATAAAAAAGATTAGATTGAGGTATTTTCATTCAAAATGTTGAGAACTACTTGGTCATAATAAAAAGTCAAAGTAAGACGCAAATATTTAGGTCAATTTTTGCTTTGTTGGTGAAACATTTTAGATATGAAGTGAATAAGTATCTCTGACTGTTCCATTTCTATCTCATCAAAAAAGATCTTAGATACCTGAATTTGGGATTTAATTTTCTTTTCTATTATTTTTACATATGAGATACCTTATTGTATTCTTTTTTCAACAGTGAATTGATGAATAACCCATTTCATAGTCTATTATAGATAACTTATTTGCCCTCTTCACGGATTGCCTTATACACCTATCTGATTACAAATTTTATCACACCTGATTATTTTTTCTGTATTGTATCTCATATTTTGTTCACTTATTAATTTTTTTCCTTTCATTTTTCACTCCATTCTTCATTTTATCTTCACATTGGTACATCTGGTTTTAATTTCTTTAGAAAGTGAGTCCTAAGAACTATGACTACAGTTTTAAAGGGCACATATCCTAATAAATAACCTCTTCAGTAAAACAAGATTCAGAGGAATGCATTGATCATAACTAAATGAGTTACTTTCTACTGTAATCATCCTGGAAAGAAGACTAGAATAGCAAACATATTTGTTATAATTAGTTTTAGAGTTACAGTTATTATAAATTGTGGATTTCATTTAATTTTGAATACAGCACTCTAAACAGTGGTAAAGTTCAGGACCTAAGAAGGGAAAGTCAGTCCCAACAGGCAAAATGGTCTTGCCACTTGTGTTTTTAAATGGAAATAGGATTTCTTTTATTGTGTTGAAAATAACTGAAGAATAATGACAGTTTCAAGCTTTGTTTGGTGGAAGGAATTCATGTTATGTATGCCACTGTGTATTTACTTGCAAGTATATAACTGAAGAAGTGCAGACATGATTTGTTGTAGAGAAGTCTTTTACCTAATGATGCTTACTGAGTTAGAACATTATTCATATTAAAAGTGAAAAAGTACTATTTATTTATTCTTCATTGATAACTGGGTAGTTAGACAACTCTTCTTACGAAACTAGACAGGACTAATGCATGAAGAAAGATTACTTTGGAAGAAAATAAAACTTATTCATTAGAAGAATGGAACTGGCCATAAGTGTTCTTACAGTGGAAAAATTGAGAGATCTGAGGTATGAGTTAAATACCTACCATTTTCCCCAAATTTGGAACCCTCTGATATTTATTTCTTACCAAAATTTAAACTCAACCTCACTGGTCAGTGATGTTATTTTAATAAAGGGAAAAGTGTAGTGATATAGGGCTATTAAATAATTTAGAGAATCATTACAAAGGTGGGGTAAGGGTGTTAGAATACCAATTGAATGACTGAATGGATTTAAAGTAGGTTATGTGCAAAAATTAAAATAATTATTTTGGAATTACAAAATTTGTCTTTTATTCTAAGACAGATTTTGTAATTCCACACCCCATTCCAGATTCTTCATACCACACCCTTATGTCTATGTGTGTAGGAACACATAAAATAACAAATAAAAAACATGTTGAGGAAAATGGAATAATTCTGATTATGAAATAAACATTCCTGAACTTTAACTCAAACTTATAAGCTTAACTCAAACTTTTATTTTAACTATGAACAATCTTGTCCCTGTAGGAGTTAATGCAGGCATGTCTCAACACACTAAATCAATGCTAATTACATTTTGCATTAGCACTCTTGCAAGATGATTAATTTATCAAACATTACAATATCTGAATATAGTGAAGAAAAAAACAAAGATTCTCCTTACATCACTGGAGAAAAAAAAGTTTTTAAAAATCCAGTAAGTATTCCGTCATTACCTTTTATTAGAAATGTATCAACTATATCCGTATTCACACAGATCAACCAATTGACAAAAACATGCACTCTTTTGTACATTTTTTGTGAATTGGTGGTTTACCATACCATTGAGAGTTTATGGCAATGGTGATTGACTCTATACTGCTGTCTTGGTGTACCTTTCATTGTTCTTTAGTCTCTCTCATATACATGTATATCAATTTGACACTGTCATTTCCCTTCTTTGTACTTAGCTTGTCTGGTTTGTTGATGAATGATAAATGACCCAACATCTCTGGTAAATAAATGAGGCAAAAGACTATAAAACCTCACTCTTTCCTCAGAATAAAAAATTTTGTTAGATAGCCGAGTGCTGAAATTATTCTCAATTGAAGAAAAATGTCTATGAATTGATTCTTGATCTTGAAAATTTCTTTCCAATTAAAATTGGCATAGTTCCACTTATTACCAACGTTGGTTTTAAGTAGGGGATTCATGGAAGCGTTCATCATGCCAAATGTTCATTTATTTTATCCATTCAATCATAATATGGTTTCACAAAGTAGAGCCTGACTCCATCAAATTTGATATTTTTTTGGGTACCAGATCTTCCTGGGAAACCGAAGGAAGCACAGGGAAAGTAGCTGGATCCTTTTCCCTGATGTATGTATTTTTCACACACCATTGGGCTAAGTACTAGATGAGCTCTACCCTTACCTATCAAATGGACTATAGGGTTGAAGACTAGTTTTTAATGTTTTTACTATTTGATATGTGTATTGCTCAAGTTACAGCTATAATCTTACACACATGCACATTAAAAAATTAATGAAATCCTGACATGAAATTATGATCTAAGAAGTGGCATTAATTATGAGAAATTTACTCACAGTTAATGGTGGTTTTTATAAGCCTTTATTTGGTGAGTTAATCCTTGGAGAAAGAAAATAAAAGAGGTAGACTTAGTAAATTTTGCAAAAAGATAAGTTTGGTGGTGAATTTTATCATTCAATATTTAAATTTCATAATTTGTTTTATTTTACAAGGTCTTCCCTAAAAAGTATCATTGACAAAAATATAAGAGTGGTTAAGTTATTTTATGGTAGTAATTATAAATAAAAGAGGAGATCTTGTAGAGAATGTCCTGAAATCAATGAATTAATGGCATTCTTAGATTGTTAGGAATGTTCTTTACCATGGTATTCAGTTTCTCAAGATCTGCTCCAAATGTCTGAATGGGTGAAATAGCTCTTATTGGTGTGAGGAAATAACCACATAAAAAACGTGACATTGAAACCTGATAATTATATTTATATAAATAATTTATTAGTGGATCTAATTATGACATCATTACACAGTATGGCTACAAGTTGAAGTTCACAATATGTGTTTTGAGTTCAACAACTTTCTTAAGACCTATTAAGATATCTTGAATATAAGGTAGATTTATAAAGGCAAATATGTGAATCCATAAATTTTCAATATTCCCATAAAATAATTTAATTTTAACTTGAAAACCATAGGTATTACACTATTTCTCATTTCCCTTGTGAAATAAAATGGCAAACTTCCACTGATAAAACTTATATTATGACTCAAGTGTCAGTGTTACGACACCATCATCACCATTTCATTTCACCACGAATATGTCTGCATTCCATAACCACATCTGAATCTTCATTACTTATTTCTCATTTTACAGACTTCAAAAGACCATTGGTTGTACTGTGAATGCTGTGGAGTGACATTTACATCTAATATACATGCTGCTCAACACTACAGGGGAAGAAACCATATGAGGGTTATAAATGGTAAACAGCCTCTTAAGAGTGGATACTTCAACAAGTTGACATGCAGATGGCAGAGATTGTAAGTATGGCTCAAAAGTAAACTTTTAATAAATCTGGAAATATTTTCTGGTGTGAGACTCTTTCACTTTGGTGTGATTCCTATGGTGTGAGAGTCTCTCACTTTTCAAATATTCTAGTAATTCATATGTTAATTCCACCAGAGGTGGTAGACAACTCAATTACATGAAAATAATGCCATTTATTTTTGATAATGGTGTCTTAACATATTCTGGATAAGTTAATGTGTGCTTATGCATAGTTATTGAAGAGTATAATCTCAGTATATTCTCTTGAGATTGAAAATTGCAATGTTAGTGAAGTTCATTGTACATTCATTTTGAGGGCTTTTATAATTAAGATATAAATTTGCAGTGGGAAACATTGTTTTGAGTCTTAAAATTGGCAGAAGCCATGGATTTTTGGACTTTTGCAAAGGATTCAGAGTGTATTATAAATATCCTCTTCAATCACTATAATTATTGAGATCATGCCTGCAAAGCATAGGAATATTCTCAGAATGTCTGAGAATACTCTGTAGGGGACTTTGGAATGTCCCTGGAATATCGTTTATATCCAGTTGCCCAGCACACTAGTGACATTCTATGGATATTCTGAGAACCTTCTAGAGATATTTTAGTATATCTCGGGAATATTTTAGAATGTTCCAGAAACGTCAAAGAATTGTAATGGAAGTGGGAAGCAAAAGAATGGTATATAAATTTAACATGATGAAATTTACAGGCAAATTATGTTTGTATTCTATAATTTTATTTTTTGCTTTGGGATCAAACATTTGTTTTCAATCATCCCTTTCAACACCATTTATGGAAGCTGAATTCTTGAAACATTAAAAATAAATAATTTGACAAAAAGTAATTATTAAAAAAGGTGATTTCTCAAATTAAAAGAATAGATTTCATTATAACATAAATTTCATTGTATTTTATAATGAAAAGCACAAAGACAGTGTAAAAAGGAATACTTCTTAAGATCTATTGAACAGCTAATACTTGAATGAATCAGTTGCAAACATACAGTGATGTACATAGGTACCCTATACATTTACATTATGTGTTTTACCTTTTGTACCCTATAATGTATTTTTTCAATTGGGTAACTAAATTATCTAATGTATTTAAAATCAAAAGTAACTGAGAAACTCCTTTTCAAGGAAATTATTTCAATCACACTGTTTCTCATAATCTTTCCTTTATTTTTTTTCAAGCCTCTTATTGACAGTCTCCTATTTTCACATTCCTTAAATATCTGGTGTGCTTCTCCTGAAAGCCAAAACTCAATAGTGCCGTTAGTTGCAATCATACTATGAACATAATCTTTTTGAACACCCCTTTTTAACTGAACACAACAGATGCATAGCTTGGGTTAACTGCAATCATCCCTAGAACACAGAAAGTTTTCTTTCCCTAGTTCCCTTTCCAGGAAAATTGCATTGTGACTTCATTTGTTGACACATGTGCTAATACACAATGCATATAAGACATTTTTTAGTAGAGCGTCCTCCATCTTGTTTGAAATGTTCTGGCTGATAATATCATGAAAAGAGATGGCAAAAAGCATTGCGGTAACACTCATTCTCACATTTAATGAATAATAATAATACTTTTGTTTTATTATCCAGGTGGTATTAGAACCATTGGGTCCTCTTTTCCATTTAACCTTTTTAAGAAATTAGATTTAAAAACACCCATGCTCAGAGCAGGACCCGAACCCACAACTTTTGAGTTAGCATGCAGACATGCTACTCGCCAATTTAGCCTGGTGAGCAAATGTCATAATAAATAAAGATAATGTGATTTAATACACTAGTGAATACAAATAAAAGAACCTTTGTCATTTAACAGATTGCATGAAACTTACCATAGCATCTTCCTGAAGACCACTCTCAAAGAGAAATTTTCAAGGAGATGAAGTTCTTGTAGGAAGTTTCAAAAGACATTTTGCAGGTAAAAAAGCATCAATTCCAATGCCAAAATAAATGTTCAGCTGTTACTAAGTATACAGGATTTCCCCAGTAATGCTATCCTACTTAAAAAAAATCATACACACAAAGAAAAGTACACAGTATTTCTACATTGGTTGAAACTATCCTTACAACTTAAATCTTGTCCTCTGCCTTACCTTGTAAAGCACTACAGTTGGTTTTATTAGTGTACAACACTGGAGAAATACACATGAGTGTAATTGTTTTTCTGTTTAGTATTTCCTGGGTGTGTTCTGTGTGAATGACAAATCTGTGTACCTAATCTAATAAATGTAAGTTGTAACATTTAACTTTGTCATCACTCCCCAATTGTTATGATGAAACTTTCTCTTGACCTCTTCTTATTGAGCTCTCCTGTAATCAGTGTATATTTTTATATATCTGGTATTTATGAAATGTCACATTGCTCACCTAATAATGTTTTAAAACTTTTTCTATAAACTGTACTACACTGTTTATAAAAGGACATCCCAGAAATATTTTGTAAATATTCCCAATATCCTTGGGATGAAAAAGGAACATTTGGAAGCAAAATGGTATATTTCAGGGATATGACATGTGGCATAGGTGGAGATCTGTTTCTTACTCACCTAATAATATGTTATAAAATCAAATTGATTATTTCATGATACAAGAAATAAAAATTTTGTTAAATCAATTAACTATCCAGGTGCCAGTGTTTCTTCCAATTTCACTTTGCTGATGTATTTTACAAGGGCATTTGAAATTCTAGATTATCAACTGTTTATTATAATATATGAAGGACAGGGAAATGTATTGGGTTTTATTATCACACTATATTTTTCTAAATAAAAAAAGTTTTATAAGCATCAAATTTTGATCCTTTGCCACATTTTTTACTAATTCCACAGAGATCAGTGGCTAGCCTGTTTCTCTTTATTATTTTATAAATGATGTATTGAACATTAAATAATATGAATGCACTGAAGGTACATAAGTTATGACTCATAGATCTGGTTGTTGAAAAGAGATATCTACGTATGGTGAAAACTTTTTCATAGTAGTGACAATGAAATTGTGTGTCACAAATACAGGTGTTAAATACATTTTGAATTGATATAATAATACAATCCATTAGAATTGAAATTTAAACAAAATCCCAATTAATTCAAAGGTTTTAAAACAGTTAAATAAGGTTTCTGATGGAACCTTAAGTACTAATGTGCTTTATTGTGAACTACCAAGGCTTTATAGTTTCTGAACACCCTATTTATATTTCATGTTAAATTAACCTTTAATATCCACACAAAGACAAAACTATAAAAAATATAATGAACACTAGAGAGTAAATATGTAATATAAATAAACAAAACAATATAGGTAATGTGATAAAAAGTTCATTTAGATACGAGTCTCATATTCATAGACAATTTTCATAACTATTTTAGTAAACTGAAAGATAATCCTATAAGTTTAAACTCTTTACCAAAGCATTAATTTTTTTCTTTGACAAAGAATTGAAAAGTACAATATGTTATTCAATTTTTGTAAAGTAAAGAATTGGAGAGTAATAGATTTTTATTTCTCCCCTATACGTTTTTATTTGAAAAAATAATATATTTTCAATAAATAAGACAGTAGCTATGACAATTTGATAAAATCTGGATATTTTCCCTAGAATTAGAATATTATACCAAAACTAGTAACAGTATGAATTTCTGCTGCTAGATGCCACTGTGTATTTTAGCAGTCAGTTGCCAAGTAACACATCATTGAGTTTGAGCAAAAAATTTTTAAAATGTTATATCATGTTTTTCTATGTTTGCAAAATCCAAAATGGCTAATGTGAAGGAGCACAGTATCTGCAGATTTGTTTCATGCTCAAGAATGCTGCTTTTGAAACCTATTGAATGCTAAATTAGGCTTTTGATTAGCAAACTCTAAGTCAAGCGAGGACATTTGAATGGCTTAAGCAATTCAGAAACAGTCTTGAGTTTGTGAATGATTCCAAACATGTGAATTAAGCATCATCATCCTACACTCCAAAAATGCTGACCACTCATGTCATCTATAATATGTTTGGACTGTCATTTGGGACATCTCAACTCATCCTAGCAGATGTACTGAGCATGAAACAAATAGTAGTGAAGTTTGTTCCCTATAAACTTTGAACATTGATCAATCATCAAGCTGAGGTATGCCATGAGCTTCAAGCAATGGCTTGAGATGACCTAAACCTCCTGTCCATAATCATATCGTAACTGCCGATGAATCATGAGTGTATAGTTATTATCCTGAAACAAAGCAGCCATCTTCACATATACCATAGGTTTACCTCATACCACATCGCCATAGGAAGACTCTCTGCAGCTGAAAAAAGTATACGAACTTCACAGCAACATCAAGTCATTGCTGATGATTTTTTTGACATTCATGTAATTTTTCATAAGGAATTTATTCCAGTTAGCCTGTCATGAAGACATTTATCTAGGATATTTTGAGAAGATGAAGGAAAGATGTGAGAAGCAAGCAACAAGATATGTGGAAGAAAAGAGAAAGATTTGTTTCACCATGACAATGCACCTGAAATCACCTCTCTTGTTCTAAGGGACTTCCTAAAACAAACAACATAACCACTGTCCCTCGCTCAACTTATTTACTTGACCTAGCCCCTTGCTAATTATTTCTTTTCCCTTAATTGAAATTCTAGATAAAAGGGCATTTTAACTCAGATGAAGAGATCCAAGCAGAAATTCAACAAATGCTGAACATACTACAACAAGTTGATTTTGAGCAGTACTTCCTTGCTGATCCTTTCTTGAACATCCCATTTCAGCAATATTGAAATTTAAAAGCATGTATTTGGTTGTCCTCTGAGTAACTTTCCGGGAATGTTTCTTCCTGAGAGTTTTAAGGAAGTTATCATTAAGTTTCAAATTTCTTTTCCTAATTACTTCCATCAATCCTTTTTCGCCTCTATTTGCTCCTCAAATATTTATTGGTCTTCAAATTTGACTGACTACTCTTTGTAAATATTCTTCTTAATCTCTCATATCTGAATGTTTGTATACTACACAAAAACTTTCGTAAAATTCTTTCTAGTCCCAACGATAATATGATAATTTATTATGATGCTTTTCTAGATTTGAAATGTGTGGTTGGTTAATTAAAGCTGCTAATTTCTTAACTTTGAGTAATCATCTTTTTTCCTTCTCAGTAATACTATCTAAATAACAGAACTCTTACTTCTTCAGTAATTTGATTTTTTTTGTACTGCATTCTCTTTTGTAATATAGCTGTACGTGTCACCATGTTAAACCCCAGGCTGGAGAATATACAGTAGAAGTCCGCTATAGCGAGAGCTGATAAATGATGAAAAATCTCTCGTTATAACACACACTCGTTATAACCAACGGTCATTTAAATTCACCTCTTTCGGCATTTATAACGGCACCAGAAGTGGGCGAAAATGAGCCATGAAGTAGTTGTATCAATCCATCTGCAAATGCATTGAAAATAGATAGTTTCATTAAAAAGATTTTAAAATATTGTCATCAAAAGTCATGCACTCGTAACTAATGTACGTCACGAATCGGTAGTTTCGTGAACAATCATAGATAAGGTATTTGCATAGATAAGATATATTGTAGTTAACAATTACGATTCCATAAATAGGAGGAGGGTCGAGAGATTGAGTGTCCTGCTAAGGGCAACACAGACAAATGGGATTTTCCTGCATTGTCTTTAAGTCTAGCTCGTAGCTCCATATGTTTTTTTATTCCGATCGGCTACAAGGACGAAATAGCACCAGGAAATGACAGACTGGAGCATGGATTCCAAGATAAGTTGTTCAGTTATTTCCCAGGAAGGTCTGTGGCATAAAACCACTGTCTTCTATCGTAAAATCACCAGTCTCTTGTAAAGCCTTCTTTACAATGTAGATTCACAAGACGTGACAATGTAATGCGTATATTATAAACGGTATCAGGCTTCACTTTGTGGAAATTATATATATCCATGTTACGAATAAATAAACTTTGTATTTTTCCACAGATTTTATTTTTCTTTAGACGTGTTTCGCCGTCACTACGGCATCGTCAGGTACA
>WURS02233569.1:0-42442 GCA_011762765.2 Rhinocypha anisoptera | reverse complement strand
TAAAATGTGTATTTATTTTTATTATTTCAATCTTTTCGAAGTGCTTTGTTATCTCACAAGTGCATATTATTTTTTTTGTTTATTTATAATTATCTATTTGGTTAATTTTATACAAGCTAATTTTCAAATTTGAAAATAATATATAATAAAAAAATATATTATATAATAACATCAAACACTCATTAATTGATGACGTAATTGCTCTAATTTATTTAGCCTATTGAATGCCGCTTGCATAGTAGCGCTGTCATTGGATCTACGGCATCAAGTTGGTGCTGGCATGTGACTCAAACTTTTTTCGGCACCACTGTCAGAGGGACTCGCCGCAGGGATCCTGAAAAGGGCCGTTTTTAAAGAAGAGTTCACCGCCTGCAACCTGCAAAAACCTGCAAAAAAACGCCGTTTTATGTACGCTGTTCATGTACTGTGCGCATAGTGTTGGGTTACCCAGTGCAGTACTGCTCTACCGTCAGACCTAATAGTGAATCGATCTACCAAAAATAGCCAGTCGGTACCAGTCTCAAAGGTGGTCATAATTCGAATGGCTCACACGCGACACGCTACACTAAGTTCCGTGGTAACAGCCGCCAAAAGGTGCCACCGCGCCATCACTCATTCACCTCGCCGAAGCATAACTTTTTTAAGTAAAATTGAATAGTCACTAAACGCAGACAGATTCCAGAGTGAGTGTGGCCATCCAGCCAGAATGATGACAAACAGGACTCGGTGGAGCAAGCCAGTTAGCTATAATCGAAGAACTGGAACAGTGACGTTTGCCACAGCCGCCAGCCATTGTCGCGCTTCACTTGTTTTCCAGTGTAAACTAGATGCACACAAGTGGCTACATGCAAAGGGTAGCTCTGTTTCGCTAGAAAAATCCATACCAGCCATGGGTAAGTAACGATGCAAGTATTAATATACAAACATATTCTAGATATTGGTTCTAAGCTACCTTGGAAAAAATGAAAAATTGTACATTTAAATAAATGACTCCATTTCAGTTTTTAATACAAATAAAATCTGTGTGATTTACGTTTTATGTGGTGAAAATAAAATCAGAAGCAATCTGGCAATAAAATTTAATAAAACTCATATTGCAATGCACACAATAAGCTACGATGAAATTGAGTGGTAAAGTCAATATGAAGCTGAAATGATCTCAAATGACGGTAGCTAGTTGTTGGCTCAGGCGCATGTCAGCTCGTCAGTAATGGTTGTGGCACATCTAATTCTGTCCCATTTGGCCACCAAAGATCGAATCGCGCTTCCAACCCACGCCTCGTCGAGGTCGCGTGATAAGAGAGTTATTTCGGGTCAAGATGGTATACTGTCGCCCAGAGTGACCGGGTAGAATTTAAATTTAGTCTGCTTAACAAGAGGTCTCACATGCTAATCAGCGGCAAGTGTTGGCGCTGTTTAGCAAAGGTCTTATATGAAGGGGGCCACCCCAAGTGGCCAATTTCACTGACAAGGCCGTCATACGCGGTGACATCGCAGCGATCGCACAGGTGAGTGCGAGTAGAGTCTTCAGGCGCTTTTGGCTAGCCTGATGTCGGTGCGTAGCACACTAGCCAGACTTGGTGCTGCAAAAGTGCAGCAGGTGTTGCACTGTAACTTCAACCGACAAAATGCCGAACTCGCAAACCGAATTGTGGCAAAATCTTAATTAATTAAAACAAAACGTAACAACTTATACTGTAGTTTGTTTCTAGTTTCCAAAGTAAAACTTTTAATTCGTGTAATTTCAAATACCTCCAGCAGCAAAACGAACGGAGCTATTCACAGATCCTGCATCCTTAATAACTATAGAAGCTATCGAATGTTTTTTTGTCTTTTGTCCATCAAAACCCAGATCAAGTAAGGTAAAGTCTAATAATAATAATCCAATTAACACCACTCGCTCCTCAAGCACCCCCGAAAACAAAGGAATCACAAAAACAAGAATAACACGGCTTGGGCTCATCACAGCCTCCTTCTCCCCCACATACTGGTACTCTTTCGGGGCTACTTTTCCCTTTCAAACCATCCTTTTTCGATTCTCAATTTCCAAACGGGACCTATCTTAAGACCGGAAAAGACCCATCTTTGAATCTGTTTTTTTTCAACACCAAATCTCTTTCTTACTTCATTCTCAGTCAATCTCCACCAAAAGTTTCTTTACACACTTTTTCCCCGCCACTGGCGAGCAAGTTGTCCGACTAGTGTACTAGTACCGCTACGCCGTACTGCGCGCCGAGTCGAGTCGACCTCGTGCTTCACTCGACGCAGATCTGCAGTGAGCACTGACACTTCTCTTCTAGCCACCACACCACAGCAAGCACAGTGAGCACAACTCGCGCCATCGTGGAGCGAGTACAACTAGGTGCACTCGTCGCTATATACTTGGTGTTTGGTGTTTGTGCACACCAGTACCTGGTTGTGTGCTCTGTGTGCCATCGTCGAGCTCAACTCAAGCTCTGATTTTACCCTGGTGCTCGCTTACCACTTGGTCCAATGGACCATCTTGTCAATTATTTATCATCAGGGTGGTATTCATCGGCATTTGCAAGGCTTGGTTAACTTGGCCCGAGTGGGCCAAATTGCCAGTGGTCGGTGGAGTACGATTACAGCGAATGGTGTCAATGACATGTCACAGCGCACCGGTCTCCTCGTTGGCTTATCTGGCCGTTATCATCGTCAGCTGTGTCCGAGCATAATAGTCTCGCACCATCTCAACGCGGCGTTGTCACCGTTGTTGTCTAGTGTGGTGTGATCCAGCACAACCAACCCACATTGTCGCGCAGTGTGCCATCAGCCAACATTTGTTTGATCACCAACAAAATTCTCGATGACCTAGCGACCGAACTCTCTTCACCAACTTTGAGCACTAATCAGCGTCAACACTGGCGTCGATGAATAATTCACGCCGCCGCTATCTCACTTCACTGGGTGATCTGAGGCAGCGACGCGCCAGACACACTCTGAATGGTAGCGCCTCTGGCGGTGGCCACTCGATGTCGAGAGTGGTGTCCACTGCACTGCAAGGATTTCCGTCGCTTCATTTACTCCTGCATTCACTATCGATTCACTTTTCACACGTTTTCCTCAAGCTACCAGGCTCACGCCGACTACTGAAATCAGACACCATTTGCGCCACTTCAACACTACTATAGTTGGTTACCAATTCCCGATCGACAACACCATAGTAGTGGACAGTTGTGCCACCTATCTCAACGCACCACCCCCTCGTTTCTCCTGATGGCTGCCAGGCCATGAGCAGCAGAATTGAGAATCCGATTGAGTCTTCCGGCAACCTGCATCGCCACCATCGACAGCACCATACAGGTGACGAGGACAAGGCGGCACTTTTCTCATACACCTCAAATAGCTCTACAACTGGTCTGAACCGTACCAGTCACTTTTCCGCTTCTTCACTCAATTCGTCTAGCTGTTCCACCTCATCGTATTCTTCTACTTCAAGTGGATCTTCGCGATCTGAGTCGCTTTCCAAGTCTGATTTTCACTTGGTTGGCGACAAAATCCGACCTACTCTCAAATGCATCCGTAATACACTCAACTTGGGCATCGATTCCACTAAGCGCTATGATCGACTCTCGTCTTCCAAGTCAGATTTGCATCTGACCGGCACCGAGTCATCGGTTGACGAGAGTGATGTCCAACTATCGATTAGGCTTGATCTGTTGCCCAAGAAATCTCATCAACGCGAGTTATCCTCCACTAGAAGCGAGTCGGTGGGTAGCAAGCAGAACAGCACCGGGGGCACGTACTCGAATTGCACCGGTGACGTCACTGCCATGCCCGGTCTCGAACTCGCTTCTGCAAACAGCACTAGCACCGAGGGCAACGCAGGCACCATGCTCAGCACCAACACATTTCGCAGCTTCATCAAGACCAAAAGCAGCGGCATTATTATCCGCAAAGACAATAACGACGAGGATGACGAAGAGGTGGAGAAACTGTGCGATAGTGAAGCTTCAAAGCTCTCTACTGAATGCCCAACCACACCGAGTCACACTGAATCTGGTTCTTACACGACACGCTTGACAAACGGACAAGAAGCACGGCTAATCAGTGTGCCAAACACGCCCCACTCCGGTCACGGTCGGACATCAGCCACTTGTCATTCGTCCTGCAGCAGCGAGTGCTGCACTCGTCCTTATGTTGCTTTCGGGCAGCATCCGCAACAAAGGATCTCATGTTGTGCTCCGAATGGCGGTCACACATACAACCAACAGAGCTCAACCAGTTTGTCGATGGGCCAGCATCATCACAAATGCTACCAAGAAGAACAGAGCTGCTCCACTGAGGCCACAGCCATGCGCCACACAAAACCGCCTGGTTCTGAGAGTACCAGCAAAACAAATGTATCGAAGCGACCACACCGAAACCACTTTATCCCTCCTTTGCTCAAACCAAATCGCTTTGTGAAGCATTCGAAGGGCAACTTGCTGTTCAGTGCGCATGAAAAAGGTCACAAAAGTGGCCAGATAAAAAAGCGAATGAGCACAGAAAATGTCTTTCACGATACTAGTCAAGAAATTGTCGAGTCGCTCAAGTCGGATCGCATGGTGATGACACAGCCAGACGAAGATCGTCGCCGGCGCACCATTATCATAGAGAAACAGAACAATTCGTTCGGTTTTACATTGCAGGTTAGTCAAGGTGTTTACGCGCCATTTAGTTTGATTTATTTGTTGTATAATACCCCTTGCAGACGTACGGAATCAAGCATGGCCAGGAAGGAGAGGTCGAGTTGATTACCTACGTAGACGAAGTCACCTACGGCGGACCTGCGTTTCGTGGTGGCATGCGACCTGGCGATGTTATTCTCTCCATCAACGGGCGTGATGTTGAGAAAGCTGATCATCGTACTCTAGTCAACTATATCAATTCGTGTGAAAAAACCATGCGACTAGTGGTCCTTTTTGAGGATTGCGTACGCAAAATTGAGCTTCATCTCAAGTATATTAAACTTAAGGTTTGCTTATATCGATTCTCAAGTTTTATGACTTATATTCTAAATTGTTACAGAAAGCACTACAATACAAGTTGAGTCAATTGGAAATACTCAACCAACGCGAGAATCAGATTTTGCTCAATGCGGCACTAAGAGCTCGCAGCCAAGTAAAAGATAAGAACGAAAATGTGAATATGAGTGAACAACTAAATGAGGAGACCATCGAGAATATCGATGGACACCAAGTATGTATTTCTAACGATAACATGGGGCAACTCAAGAAGTATAAATGCAAATCACTCGATGTGAGTCTCAATGACATCAACTGCAATGACAATGCTCTCACTGGTGGTGGCCAATGGATAGAGAAAATCGAGAACAACCAAGCCAACAACAACACAGCCACGACACTCCCAAGGAATTTGCGAGATGCCAAAGCTGAGGATAGTGAGGTTTTGGTTGGACTAGGTGAAGAGCCTAGCGAGTGCCAAGCCAGCAACAGGCAAAATTCACTGCGGTCAAAGTCATTGCCACAGTCGGTGGCCAACTCGCTCGACTGTCTCACCAACGAGGCTTATGAAGACGACGAAGACTTGCTGGGTGACTCAGTCGCGTGGAGCCCTACTTCGCGTTCGCCGACCAACAGTGCACAGCCAACCGAGTCCTTGGTGCGCCACCAACACAACAAAGGTGGTTCGCTCATCAATGCCAGTGACAAAGATTTCATTACTAAACTGTAATGTGACACACTAGTTAGTTTGAATCATTCTAAACCCAATCATTATCATTTACAACGCATCCCCACCCATCCATCCACTAATTGTGATATTACAAGCCTTTTCTGAGAGCATTGTAGCTGATGCAGAAAAGCTTTACAAGGTTGACATTCACTTAATGGCAATTCTCGATAATGTACCTCTGTTGTTATTTTTATTAATAAATTTTTAAAATTTGTTAAGTTATAAATCACGAATATGTTGTGGTAAAGCAGACCACCATTTAGTTGATTTTACAATGAACCTATTTACGTTTAGTTTGATGCTATATTATACATCTGCCACGTAAGTATTGAAACATTGAGGGTGACTTGTGCTCATTGTATTCCAAAGAGAGTTGAATCCTAATCATCACGTTAATCAGCAAGATATCCAATCACACAATCAAAATGATAGCCTGGAAGACATCGTGAAACAGGTCCGGAATCGCTATCTATCACCGACGAAAAACAACCAAGATGATAAGCAGAAATATCGCTCTCCACCAATATCGATCAAGTTCGAGAAGAAACCACCAGCGCGTCCTGCCAACACCATCAACAGTAAACCATGGGAAGTGAGCACTGTCAAGCCAGTTCACCAACCAGTGTGGATCCCGCCCAAACCCGACATGGTTCAAGCGGGAGGCCCCGTCAAGCCGAGTGTCTCGAGCCCTGTTCACAAGCCTATTTGGAATCCTCCTCTGCCTGATTTCGTTTTGCCTCATGGACCATTGCAATCAAGCACTCTCATGCCTATCATGAAGCCAATTTGGATTCCACCACAGCCAGATCTTTATACAACTCAAGTTCCCGTGAAGCTGCCAGAAGAAACAACTAGTTAAGCCAAAACAAATTGCAAAGTCTGGTCATTCCAAACCTCAAAAACTTGTCCAGCCAACTCATTCTGCATCACAAATTCAGAAAATACCAGGAAAAGGTCTAGCCAATTATATTGACAAAAATAATGTAGCACTTACCTCAATGAATTAACGTTGAATTGTTAAAAAAATAAATAACAACAATATAATTACAACTTTAAGGCAAAAAACTTAAATCATTCAAATATATTTGTCATACCTTTACCAAATTAAAATTTAGAAATTTCTTAAATGAAATTTTTCTAAATTAAACTTAAAACTTGAAAAATGGGGTGACAGTGTCGAGAATTGCCGGTATTGATCGGGATCACCAAAGAACCGAAAATCTCCATGTGAGAAACACAATCTTGTTGATGTTGTGTCCAATGAGGCTTGGCATTAATTGACTTCCTTTTGGCTCTACCCATCATGCATTTCTGGTGAGTGACTTGTTTGAATTATAACAAAAAAAATATCAAAATTATGTGTAAACTTAGATTTGTTTCCAACTTACATTTCTAAGTGTAACAATGATGACATTTTATTAGTATATACTATTATGGAATTTTCTCCACTAGATGGCGCTTTAAATCTTTTTCCTGTTTAGTGTGACACTCATGATTATGTAATGTAATCATCACGTTAATCATACTCAAACAGTGTTGAGTTAACAACGGATTAGCCCCTTCTGTTGCATTGCAAAGTGTTTCCGTGACTGTTCGAAAATTTGCACTACCAAAGTGGCGGCTATTTCGATCAATCTGCTGTTAACTCATGACTCAAACCTTAGATGTCGACTATACACTACGACCAAAACTATTTATCACCATGCTTTATAAACCACAATGGCTAATTTTCATTTTACCTCGTACATTTACATAGTTCTCTAGCAAATAGAATTTTGAAATTATAAAATTATAGTGCTTATTAACTCAAATTCTTCATTTTGCACCGTCCCCAGAAAACTTCGAATCTAGTGGTACTATAGCATATATGCAAAAGCTTGACTCAACTTAAATAAATGTCAAAATTTATTTTGTATTTAAATAAAACTGACAAAAAATATATCACAGATATACTTGAATTCATTGTGAAAAAACAATCGCTAACACCAGGTTATTATTTAATAGTAATAATAATAATAATGAATTGAAATAAATAAGTTAAAGGTGAAAAGTTGATGAGACGTACAATTGATGGTAGAGTACAAATGTATACAACAAATATTTACATTAATTTTTGACAAATTTGAACATACAAAAGTTTACTCTTCTTTCACTTTGATGCTGCTTTTGCTGCGATCGGAACTGAACAAACGAGACCATATATTGCTGATGCTAGTTCGCAGTGATTTTCGATTAAACGAATTGCTTGAACGTTCAAAGGTGGATGACTTGGAGGTAAGATTTAGTTGATCTATTGAAACACTATTGAGATGTTTCAATCGCTGTTGTTGTTGCTGTTGGTAGGCAGTTGGCTTTTTGACATAACTCCGTCTCAGATAAGAATTGGGCCGAAAAAGACCAATGGTAGAGTCGGTTGGAACATTTTGAGTAGGAGAACAGATGCACTCGGCTGAGGACTCTAACATGGACTGCTTGGGACTGTAGGGGCTGAGGTACGGAGTGGCCAGCAGTTGGTTCGACACTTTGATTATGCCGTGGCGTGGAAGGTGTCGATCCACTCCATTGGAGTATGGCTTGAGATGGCTGAGTGACACAGCGGACAGTGCTTTGGGGGTGGAGGTTTGCCAAAGTCGAGTGGTGGCACCGAACCCGTTCAGACTGCCCACCGACTCGGTGTCGTTGAACATGCTCAGCGAGGCTCGTTGCTTCTTTCTAATCGATCTCTTTGCCCCACGATCCAGATTAGCCATCGATTGCGAGAGGTTCGCACTTTCGGGTGATGACTCTGCACGTACATTGCCAAAGTGGGTGAGTGTGTACACAGACTAACATCATTGGATTTACCTGACAAGTTTTTCCTCTTGACAATCATACTGCCGAAGCGCTTGAGCGGGTTGGTTGACTCACTCGGTCCGGGTGGTCGTCCCGGTGAACACTCACACCGACAGTCCTCCTCCTCTTCGCTGTCGATGTACTGTCGCGAGGTGGAAACATAGATCGCACTCTGTGGTCGTACAGATGTTTTTCGCCATCTTCGCTCTTTGAGGTAGAGATTGTTGACTGTTTCCTTCGAAGGTTTCTCCACTGTCTTTACTGGCTTGAGCGAAGGATTGCCTGCTCGTATTTCCGTCATCAATCGCTCGTGTAAACAGGGTGATTTTGGGACCATAGGTGTCAGACTTCTTTCAAGAGCCGGTTTCAGACTTTGCAATTTTTCCTGAATCATGTGTGCACTGATCACTGGCATGGGACGAGTCTCAGGCATAGAAATTGAGCGCAATATTGATGTCGTTTTGCGTAGATTCTCTCGCCTTGAGCGAATCATCTGGTTAAAGACTTTGTCGTCTTCTCTCAATCGACTACGTGACTCATCTCTTACCGAAGGTCGTAGATGAACACCAAACCTCAACTCAGACATTACTTTGATCCAAGTCTGAGCCCATAGTTTAAGGTTTTCCGTATCAACCGATTTGTCTACACTTTGCGTTGAGAGATGATGAGTTGACAATTGTTTGTTGTTATTGCGATTATCGTCTAACTGATCTAGCAACTTGCTGAGTTTAAAAGCTTCATCTACCATCAAACGAACAACTGTTTGATAGTAAAGATCGGCATCGACGGGACGCTTTTCGTTGAGTAGCATCTCCAGAATAGAGCCACTTTTTTTCTCGGCTATTACCAGTTCGTTGAAGTGACTTTTACATTTGTCAAGTACGAGATAAATACAATTCTCTTCATGGCCCAAGTCGATGTATCCTTCATCAACAAAGTTTTTGCAGTCAATCTCTACTTCTTCAGGACATCGAAACATGGAAAGCATTAAATTTTCGAGGTTTTCTTCCAAATCCAGTTCCTCGTCGTTACTGGTCAGGTTATCTTTATTTCGGTTGTAACAAGGCGAATTTTTCCAATTCCACTCGAGTGCCTCATAGATAACGGTGGCCAGTGATGCAATCACCGCGTTGATCGATTCGTTCATTAATCTTTTGTCTTCACTCTTCATTAGATTACAGGTAGTCTCCTTGTGGCTGCCGTTGGCAACAACAGCGTCACTACCGCAACCACTACTGGTCCACGTAGAGGTAGTCACATTACCATTAAAGTCGATAATAATGTTCAAGAAAGAGGTCAGCCTTCCAATCGACAGTTCCGATAGGTGTTCGTTGCGCTCGTACTCGGTGATCAACTGATTCAAAGCGCGTACCGATTGATAAATGAGAGCCCAGGCTTGCTCTTGACTAATGTTACATTGAAACGTCTCGAGAATGAAGCACAGTGTGGTGGTGGGCGTGAGTGATGTCGAGATAATGTCTTGTGCCGTGGATGACAAGGTGGGCACTAGCGATCTAGGGGTGCCACCATTACGTCTATCTTGTAACGAGCAACGACGCTCTGGTGGTGGCGAGAGTGAGGTCGAGCTCGGCGGACTCGGAGTCGGGCTAGGACCCGAATTGGAGGCACTGGTGAAGTCGAGTGGAAGCGAAGAAGACCACTCACTTGACCACGAGTGTACCTCGCGAGCCGAACTGGACGTGGGGGGTGAGTAGTAAAACATGTATTCGATGTCTTGCTCGTGGTTGGGCACTGAGTGGTGACGACTCACACTACTAGGCATCTCTTCAGTCACCAACACCGTGGTAGCCGGCATCTTCAAAGCAGCTATTCTGATACGAAGAGCGCGGTAAAACACTTCTTAGCCTAGATTCAAACGATAAAAAAAGAATCAGCCACCAATATACATCAATTAATAATAAACAACAATAATGGCGTGAGCGCGCTTCGGGAAAACAGCACGACCAGAAAACACACAATAATTAGTTGCGGGTAAAAATAGAAGCGACAAAATGGCCACGAAATGCGAGGTGAGCAAGTGAAAAGTTGTTTATGAAGAAATCAAACCAATTTGCGACTTCAATTGCAACAAGTTAGAGCTTTGTTAGTGGTGAAAAGGAGGACCTCGCACGAGTCCGAGGTGACATACAAATTGGAACATAGTTGAACTGACCCACCGAACTTACTGCTACACTCCCAATCATCACAAATGAACCGATGGTGAGACGGCATTTCGAGGTGGCAGTAGGACAGTGGTGACAACAAACTCTCCGAGTCACTCAGCGTCCAATATCACACCTGGCCTCGTCTGAGTCATCGAGCCAGTCAGCGAGTGGGCAAAAAATTCACAGAAAATATGCATGATCGCCACGATGCTGACAGTCTCAAACCCGTGTCTGTCTTACTAACTTGCACAGGATCCCAACAAAAAAATAGACAAGGCCAATTTGCGTACAAAAAACTACAAGGAAATCCAATTATTAATGGATTATTTGACAGTTTCTAACACTCAGATTGAGTGATGAGGATAATAATGATGATGGCTGGCCAAGGTGTCACTCACTTAGCTCTATCATTGCATCAGAAATAGGAAATATACACAAAAATATCACAATTGTAAGACGATGAATCAATCCAAAACTAGGAGTGTTAAAAATAAAATAGACGAGTTATCAGAATGCGAAACTAGATGAGCAAAAGAGAGTAGATGATCAGGAGTAGTGCCTCAAGCCAAGACATTTGGTGGAGATGTCAAAGATAGAGGAAGGAAGGTAGTCGAGGTGCCGGTGACACTTGCCAGTTAAGTGAGGGGTGGGAGGTGAGTTGAGGAAGAGGACATTGGCAGTGGTGAATGTGGTGATTGTGTTGGGCACGAGCCATCCATTTGCAAGTTGGTGTGGAGGGCGGACGGTCTGTTGGTTGGTCGGTGATGGTGTGCGGGCGTCGCCAACAACGAGAGCACCGTGCCGGAATCGCAGTCTCGCTCACCTCGGTGCCACTATCTCTCATAGTAAGAGACACACAAAGAACCTTTTCACTGTCTCGTTATGGTGTATGCTGTCAAAATTCGAAATCACTCAAGCGAGTAACGATCATAACTGTTGCCACAATCAACAAACACCGAGAGTGGCACTCGAGGCAAAGCCAATGTCGCCGCGTTTGCAGGCCTCTGCAATGAGGCAATCACCTATCAATCCTGTTAGTGGATCGATACCTGTAGCCTATGAGTACGTTTTTCCCCAACGGCCACTACCGGTGTCATACAACTACCACCAGTGAAGAGCGGTACTGGAGAGAGATTGAGAGCGATAGCACCAGAGTAGCATAGGGCATTCGTGGCCACATCGTTGCCGTGTCATGCCAAAGTGCGCTCGCACAAAAGAAAGTGAAACAATTAAGACACTGGGCCAACCTGGGAAAGAGTCAGTCGTAAGACACTGTGTTACAGCACAAGAACGAGGTAGAAATAGAGGGAGAAAAAAAATAAAATTAACTAAAACAGGACAGATCAATCCTTTCTCTCTCGGCCAGCAACTGCAATCGCTCCCTCCCTCGCTAGGGAGAGAAAAAGAGAGCTCCCTCTCTTTTTCTCTCCCTAGCGTGCCAGACTCGACAGACTTACTTGGCGTGTGAGACGCACTTTGGTAGCATTAATGACTTAGTCAAGGATACCTTCAAGTGGTAGACTCAAGTTATGAAGACAGAATAGGAAATCGAACAACTACAGATCAGCCACCAACACGAGGTACACAGCACTAGCAAAACATGTGAGATACACGTTGCGCCATCATGCGGCCTAGTGAAGTGACACAGGACAACTTTGTTGAGTCACACCTCAACAACTGTTTGTGCGTGTGTGTGTGCTTGGTGATGAGATAGGTTTGTTCCTTATGTCTAGGGTGATCTACTGGGAGGATACCAAGATCGAATGGCGAGTGTGCAAGGTCGCACGTGTTATGCAAACAATGCGAACCAAGTGATTTCCTTTGATTGATACCAATAAAAAGTGATGTGAGACGTCGAAACTGTTCTATTCACCCAGCGCAGTCTTCGATTGTTGCCGATCGATCGGCACTGACATGCTTGATCTTGAGGTGTGATCGAATGTCGTGGTCGGCACCAAAGTGAGTCTTGTTCGATCGCTTGTGCTTTTGTCCGTGATGTTCTCTCGATTTTCTAGGCCACTCGCGGCATCACCCGACAAGAGTGCACTTGAACTTTTAATTGGATCGAATGGCAACACGTATACTCAACCTGCTCGGTTGGTTGATAGAGTTGCCCAGTGAAACGGTCAACAAAAGTATAATAATGGTGTAAATCCGGTGTTGCCGCTGTTGCTAGTGAGACAAAGAAATGTCAAAATGTACGACAAGTCATGATCCAGGTGACAACAGAAACAAATGTGCGCGACACATGTCACCGTATACATCAAGTAGACATGGACCTCGTGATAGCGATTGTTTGTTGTCGAGTGCCATGCTTGGTGTTTCAGGCTAATCCTAAGCTAGCCATATTGGGCAGTCGTTCTAAAGATAGGCTCCATGCAATGTCTATCTAATCGCTTCACTTGCGGCAACTGATCAATCAATGCTTTCAACCACGCCGACCAGTATGACGCAAGATTCATTGCTAAACTATTTAGAGAAAAGTCTAAATGGCAACTTTTAGAACCTACCAATGTTTTGGACCACATGTAGGGATGATCGAGGAAGTGAGTTGGTTAGTTTGGGTGATCGCTTCGGGCGTCAATGCCAATCGATGTTTAGCACATCTCATACACATGGGATTTGCATGTAAACAAAGTACAAGCAAGCCGTGCATAACAACAATAGTGTTAGTGCTACAACGTAGATCAGTGCGAGATGCGAGAGCTCAGAACAACTCAACAAGTTGACTGTCGGTGTCGTAAAGTAATTTACAGTACGACAGCAGCATGATCTATGTTTTGGCTGTAGCATTCATCCTGTGCTTTGCGGGCTTATCGCACTTGTAAACCTGACATAAAGCTATCGTTGGCAGATTAACATTTCATTGTCATCCACACAGTACTGTGTTACTCAAAGGTATACCAGTTTTTTATGACATTATTTGTGACATTATACATTGTGAAAGTTCTTGAAAGGCATGCGGCACTTTCCGCTTGGAAAGATGGGACTACTCGTATAAAAGTTATAGTTTGGGTGTAATAAGAAA
Source organism: Rhinocypha anisoptera (assembly GCA_011762765.2). Taxonomy (NCBI): domain Eukaryota; kingdom Metazoa; phylum Arthropoda; class Insecta; order Odonata; family Chlorocyphidae; genus Rhinocypha; species Rhinocypha anisoptera. Next base: position 28,720 of record WURS02233569.1, on the reverse strand, counting down.
ATCAACTTAATGATAGTTACCGGTAAGCTTCATGAACAACTTTAAGAAGAAATTCACTAGATCCGAGATTAGTTGCGATCGCGCCAAAGCATATATCAAATCGGATATATAACACATGTTCAACATTTAAAATTAATGTTAATATAATACATACATATACACTATGTGTTATCACTCTGATGTGATTATTTGCGATGACAGATGGTGCAACAGGTGGGTGTGGTCAACAAGAGGTAGATTTGGCAAATTTGTGGCAACGCCTAATGGCGTTGTCACGGATCAATGGAATGGGTGGTGCCGTGACAACTGGTTTGGCAACGGATATGCACCATCCGGGGCTCATCCAGGGAACTTCGCTGGTCTTTCAAACCGATTCGCACGGACAGGTTCTAGGCCGACTGGCATGATGCACACGGGCCAAGCCAACACTGGAGTTGATGAGCTTTTGTCCCACCTGATTGTGGAATGCCAATTTCGAGACGCATTGCTCTCACACAGTGCTTGTGACAATCGCACAATAATCTGCCGGTGACAAGGTTGACACTGGTTGAGCACTTATGTTGCAGTGAGATTGTCTACATGACTGGACACTACCGACACAACGGAACACGTTGCATGTGTTAGCAAATGGCCCAACACTGACATAAACCGAGCAGTGACATGACTGTAGTGTTACGATGAGTGATGATGACCGAAGTGGATGCCGCTACCGGCTGCACTGGTGGCACTGCTCAGAATGGAACACTACTAAAGCTCAGTGGGAACGATCCTGGAGATGACTTGGGAGTGGAGGAGAGTAAAGCACACTGGCCGACTGGACACGCCGACGGTGAATGTTTATCTCATTTGACGTCTAGCTCAACCACTTGCAATTGGCTACATTGGTTTTGTTTATAGCTGCGCAGTGCGCACGGCACGCCGAACGGATCACTCCTGCTTCTGATTGTATAATGATTCATTCATTCTCTTACATCTAAATTTTAGCTTCCTTTTGATTAGGTTTGCGAGATTTGAAAAGATTGGTGAGTGCAGCCCCGACCTCAGTCACACATCTCGCCAGACGTGTCTCCGTCGGGCGGACTAATTTTTGCTCGGCGCGATCAAGTCTTAAGCGACGCAAAGGATGGATGCTTCTGCCGAGCAAGTGATAATGCGAATTAGCCATGCAACTCAATGCCAAGCAAACCCCTGCAAACTCGCCAGTGTGACTCGATAAGATTAGCGACACCTGGCACCTATCTTGCATACCTTTGGCAACCAAATTCTTTCCCATTCATCGTTATCAGTATGGCATTTATTTTTATGATAAATTTTTTTAAAAACAAATTTACATTTTAAACAGTTGACAGATAGTTCAGAAGTTTATAGGATAAATCTATCTAGTAGTTTAAAAAAATAAAAAAAACTTAATGGTTTAACCGTGAAAAAGTAGTAAAATTTAAAAAGTGAGAAAACGCCAAAGTAGAGTAAACAAAGGTTCCACTAGGAAATGCTCGAAATTATTAATCTGATTAATCCTTTTGAAACCGCTCACAATGACAACTTAAAATGATAATGACTTATCAATAAAAAAAATGTTTATAACTGGTATTTTAAAAAAAAACTTAGAAAAGTTTAAAGTGATGAGATTCTAGATTTTTAGTTGTTATCCCCAGCGCCAATTTACATTTGAATGAAAAAGAACTAAATTTATCTTTTCACTTATCTCAAATCAAAGTTTGTAAAAATATATTTAGAATGAGTCAATTCAATTGTAACAAAAAATTACATTACTTTAAGCCTGTCATTGTCTGCAGTTCCGAAAAGGTTAAATCACCCCCAATGGGGTAATTTAAGCTTTGAATGATTTTGGGTTTAAATTGGGGACATGTACGTATATCGACATCAAGTTTTATGACAAGATAGGGTCTAGGACTAATGACAATCTATTCTTGGTAGTATTAATTTTGGTTCACATTAGAGCGAGGAAGGGGTAAAATAGGAGATTTTTGATATCGTGATATGTAAATGTCTCTAATGCTAGATATGTTGTACTCGGTGCGGTTGCGCATCACAGATCGGAACATTACGGAGTGTGCACAATAAATACAGTAAATTGTGAATTTGAACAGATACAGACAGTTTCCTGCATTAGAGCTTGATTGATCAACTGGCAGAGTGGGCATCAATGCACTATGCACAATTGATATCGATCGTCATAAATATTGTAATTTGAGGTAATTGCGTTTGTCAGCATTAACCGGTGAGAATCAAGGAAGAGGCGGCAACTTGGTGTCGCGGTTGTTCGGTGGCTGTAACTAAATCTCCAAACCACAAATTGATACTGCGATTAACATTTTGATTAGTCAACCTACCGATGATTAATAGCGATGTCGCACAAACACTCGCGGTCACTAATCCCATAGGTTCTTTGGCTGCACTCATGAACACAGGACAGTGGAAGACCATTTGTGCTGAGTTACTCGATAAATTCAACACTATCATCATCGCCACTACCAATAGTTTCAACCCACCGATTTGTGCAGTGTTGCCAGCAATAACACAACAGGTATTCACCTAAAATCACTGACACTTGTGACACATGTAATGCGGAGTTTTTTATTTATATATAATTAAGTTATCTTTGCTGTGTCATTTGTCTTGTTTCAATGGTGTAGTTCCATTAGAATTTTATGAGCCACTTGTTTTTCTTAATGACCATTCCACAAATAAGACCACGCTAAATTTCTAAAAATAGTTCATAGCTTGTTATACAATTTGAGCAGTTTTATTCCATCACGAGCTTGTGCATCTGCAGAATCAACCACAGAATGGTTGTACATTCTAGAAAGGTAGCTCAATACGGAGAGCAAACCAGTGGCGGACGATGAGACGCAGTGCTAGAGCAAGCCAAAGTGCCCAAAAGAGTGAAACTAGTCCCACTAGTGTATCGAGAAGTAAACTTTTGGGTTGTCTGTAAACGACGTCCAGTAGGTTTAGATTACCATGCTTGCGGATTCGATCTTCAACTAGCCTTTGACTGGCTTTCTTCCGATCATAGGCTAGGTTAAACATGGCACATAAGTCGATAAAGCCAGTCATCGGGTTGTAGTTGACGTCCCACGCAAACTCGGAAGCCGAGTAGTCCCAAGGGAAGGCGTGGTGGTAATTGTGGTAGGCTTCACCCATGGTCACGTAAGTGGTGAAACGATGCTCGCTTGGTCTAATTCGTTCGTCATATGGCCTTGACCCAAAGATATGGGCTGCGGAATTGACCAGTGAAGTCTGGTGAACCGACAATGCATGGCGAAATATATTGAAGAAAAAAGCTGTAATGAGCGATTCGTTCCAAAAGTACCACGGAACCCACGTTGGTATTGCAAAAGTTATCAACAAGACCTGCCCAAAAAGTTATTGATCATAAAGAATTTCAAATGGTGGTTACCGTACAAGTGGTATATAGAATTTGTGTTGAAACCAAACAACGGGATCTTTCTCCAAATCAGTAATGTCGATCACTTTGCCTTTGGTTACTACGTCGGGATGAGGGTAAACGCACACCCATCCTATGTGAGAGAAGAAAAAGCCTCGTTTGGCGTTGTGTGGATCTGCGTCCGTATCAGAGTATTTGTGATGAATGCGATGAATACGACTCCACTCGAGTATGCTGAACTGTTTGAATCAAGTGAATAGTCACATTTCTCGTGTTTGGTGGCTTACCTGAAGTGCCAGTGTTTGACAAATCATAAGAAAGATGCGCAGAACAATGTGTGCTTTGTAGGTTCGATGTGTCCAAAGACGATGAGCACCACAAATTATTCCAGTGGCACCAAATTGAATCAGAATGAAGTAGAAAATGAGCGTGGTTATCTGAGCATGTACGATGCCTAAAAAGAATCCAATAATTGAGGCTCCATGTGAAATAAGCACTAGAGCCAGAAGAGGCCAATGCATTTTCCACTGATGCTCGGTGGGTAAACTTGGCAGTTGGACTTCTTCATGATCGACATCGACCTCCAGTTTACTGCTTGGTCGTTTGGTGACACATGAACAAGAATCTCCTGGCTCCGGGTTGTTGTTATTCTCCACCAAGGTAGCTGCTTTCTCCATGTTGTTACTGATGAACGATGATTGGCGACATTCACAAATGGTCTGATGACATCTTACTGATGTGATGTGTCTAATCGTCTACCAACTTTGGTAGTTGGCGAGTCTTGGGAAAGTGTGGTTAGCACCTCGATGTGACTCGGCGACAGTTGCGAAGCGATCAAGGTCAGTATTGAATGTGACTGGCAAATGGAACACGTGGATGGCCTCAATGTGGTGCCGTACTGATGGTTGTGGTGCGCACCCAAGCACGAACCAAATGGAGATGGCCTCTCTACCTAGCCAACTATGGTACGATGTAGCCCGGCACTGCCAGTCGGCCGAATGACTCCTATGCCATCGGTTATGCTCAATTTTGCATTTGACATCGCCACTAGTGACCATTCGGCTCAGTAGCGAGACGAGAAGCACATTCGGCCTCTCTTTCTCTCGTCCATTCTCTCTGCTTTCCACTTGTCTCATCCCTTTCTATTGTTCCACTTTTCTTAAATTCACTTTTATCACCGTTTGCCTCCCACCGAAGACAAGTGGAAAGACAAATACGGTCTCGCTTGGGAGTGCGAGTAGCGGCACAGGGACACACCAGGCGGCGGGAATTGGCCATCGACTCCTATTAATCATTGACCAACCGCAACACAGTACTCCCGTCGAGCCAGGCTCAGCTACAAACTTCAAGTGGCCATTGTGTTTGCTGTACTTTACTCGGTGTTTGGTTGCGCAATTGGCTGCTTTGCAGTGACAGAACGAATGGATAAACGTTTTGCGCGAGCTTGCCGGACTTTACTGCCACTAATGACAATGGTGTGCGCATCACTTGCCGCGTGACAATCGACAGGTAGAAACCTCGAATGTTTGAGGCACCACTCCAATCGGACACGAGTGCCAATCGATTTTCCTATACCCAAGTCTTGCTTACTTGACCTCAAATTTCCCATCGATGATATCGCCACTTTGACTAATTCTTTCTTAAACTTTCTGAAAAGAATTGATCAATGTCAGCTAACTACAGTGACATTGAAGAACATAGATTTAGTGATAGATAAGAGGATTTTGTTGACTACTTTTTAGTTTGTTTTATATTTTTTATTATTTATGTAAAATGAATCATTTTAAATGATACTCCACTAAAAGAATAAAGATTAATCCATTTTAAACCATTTTAATATTAAAGGTATTAGAAGAGGTCGAGCACGCCTAGTTACTGTGACATTGTCTGTTGGGATCAATTATAACCCTTCTGTTTTTTGGCTAATCCGTTGTTTGATGTCTTTTGCACTGAGCTTTTCTGTGCCTTAAGTTGAATGAAATGGTAGTGTGTGCCAGACACTTCCTAGGAGCAAATTTGTTGCGGCGTGAACAGTGAGAAATAGCCTACCGATGCCATTCATCGCGCGCGCCAATCAACGCAACACTTTGCAAATTTATGATCTCCACTTGCTATCGCACTTCGACACTCGCTTTGAGTTTTTTTCAATGTGTTAAAGTCAACAGTAATTCAGTATTTTTTTCTCTCATGTTTTCCCTGAGGCAATGATGATGCCTCGTGTGATTGGGGAATGCACGACAGATCTCGTCTCATCACGCCACAAAATTTCACTTCCAAAGGGAATTTCACTATAATAAAAATTAACGTTGTAATTCAATTAGAACTCATAAGACTCTTTTTTCAGTCTTTAAAGGACAGAATTACTCGCTGTAGTGCCAATGGCAATGACATAAAAATTGGTCAATTATGGGTTGTGTGGACATGTTCAAATTAGTTGGTCCAATGGCGGTGGTTGCGTGGTGTCCCACTTGTTTGCCTGGATCGAGATAACAATTGGCGCGCCTGATTGCCATCAATCACAGTGACCACCGCGTGCAATCTTCCTCGATCGCTCGCTTTTAACGCTGCATGCCAGCTCGCCGTTCGTGTGAGCCACTTTTGCTTTCTATTCTAATAATCAGTGTATATGCATTAGAAAAGAGAAAGCAACGGTGAGAGATTCAATACTGATGCAACTTGTATCAAGATTCAACTCAAACTAATCCTCACTGTGTTTGACGCCAAATATAAAACAATGCATACAATCTAATTTAATTAAACACACGTGTATTGTTATTTTGAATTAGCGCTATAAATGGGTTGCGGGTGGAACACTCTGACTTGAGTGTGTATCTATGGGCTTGCCGGTGGATTCGTTTTGTTTTCTCACATTTGATGACCGATTTGATCCAGAGCAAGCATGACTCAGTGAAGTCACCTTCTAGTGTTCTAACCCATAGCACAACTCTATTGAACTCAATCAAATCTGTCTCGTCCAATCGGTCAGATTCGATGTCAAGTGTCAAGTCCAGCGATACAGTTGACAACATTCGCAAGCTTATCTTGGTATCAAGAAGTACCGATACCAGCAGTCAGTCGAAGCAACCAACACTCAAATACAATTCGAGAGAGCTTATGGACAGAGATGAAGAAGAGTTGGAGCAGAAGCAGTTTAGACGTGTCGTTCTCTCCCTTCTGCCAGATAACTATGACGTACAAGCACCTCACGTGACGCGCAGCTACAGGCCCATGCGAACCCCGTGTATGCAATTCAACTGTGGCTACTGCTATACTCTCAAAATCTTTGTGGTAGCTACTCTTCTCCTCTCATCGGTCATCTATCTCTTTGATCCATGTTTCCGGCCAGGAGCAGACTTGTACAAAACGCGCTATTCACCAGATTTAGAATCGACAGCAAACAAATCAAGTATTACTCGCAAAGATAATTTAATCACCACTCAACACAATGCATTGAACGTATCAACAGAGAAAACACTGTCAAGGAGCGTAGTGCTTCATGCTGCGCGTTATTGTGCTTTCAAAATCTATTACATCGTTCTGTTACTATTCGGAGTGCTAGTTTATGCAATGATCTTTGTGGTCTACTCGTGCCACCTAATTGTCTACTTCTACAATTATCCTTGGGACCTAACCGAAGCAGTGCTCGTCTTTATTTTCTCTATTTTGCTTTTCTTTTCAACTATGTTGGCTTATGTATTCAGCGGGCAAGTGTTAGCTACTTCACTATGTAAGCAACACCTCGAGTGTTTTAATCACGATTATAATTGTTCAAAATTTTTGCAGCTCTTCTCGATAGTATATTGGGATTGCTACTAGCGTCCGTGGTGTTTCACAATTATCGTGAAGGCGTCATACCAGCGGTCATCGCGCAGAACGATCCCGATGGCAATCTGATCACGCAAATCCTTTCACGTCGATTGTTTGCGGGGCGGGCTTGAAAATCTGCGCGTTCCAAGATTTGTTTCACGGCCAATGCCCTTGTGGTCAGTTGCGACATGAGTCTGGATTCGTCGTGAATCCGAGCCACGTTCGTCCAAGTTTTCATCGATTGCGAGCTCGGGCACAATAGTCGTGGTCACCGCAGCTATCATCGTAGATCTCTGATTAACACGCCAAAGAATCTCATTACTGAGTAGAGTTAATTATTTGCTCGAATAGCCTGGCACGCGGGTCAGCTCACAATATCGCATGAAGGAAAGAGGAAAAGCGCCAAGTTACTAGTAGCGACTTGACGAGGTTGCCATCCGCGCGTGCGATCACTGCCTGGTGTCGCCTTAGTGCGCTCACTTTGCCACGCCAGTGTCAACCAGAGTTACTAAACCAAACAAGTGCGATAAGAAATCGGTTTGAATCATGCTTTGTACAGCTGGGAAGGGCTCGCGAGCTACTTGGTCTTTGTTCTGTTTGTCTTTGGCATCTTCCCTTCCGCCAAACTTCTCCTCGTCTCGATCCGTTCATTCTCCTCGTGTCAGTCATTTGAGCAAACATTAGAACCCGAGGTTGGTTGCATCATGTCTCTAAAACGCACCTCGGCTCACCTCAATGTCGATAGTAAGCCAACCGTATTAATCAGTGATTCAATTGACTATCACGACTCAAGTGCGGATGCTTCGAGCAGTGATCCAGGTAATTTTTGTCCCAGGGATCTCGCATTTCCTTTCACCGTTTGATTTGTTGGCCAGGCACATCAGGTGAACGAGTGCTCGGACAATCCCGCTCACACACCTTTGCTTACTATCCCAACCTGAGAGTGCACTACAACCAACAAGTGTCGCCTCGACTCACCCACTCGGTTAATTTGGAAGTGAGGACAGCGGTGTCCAATCAGGAGCCGTTCAGTGGCAATAGCACCACTGATAACTTATCCGATTGTACTGGAATTTCTTCTCAAAGCACACGTCTTGGTGACTGCTCTCTTCATTACAACATGTTTCGAGCGTATAATGCAGTTCTCTTAGAGGACAACTCGCCACAGTTTACGGAGCAGTTCCAGGCTTCAATGTCAACCGCTTTGCACTACTGTAGCGAGGTTTTGATGCCTTGCTATTACCGAATACTTGCTTTGCTTGGGTGGCACTCGATCATCTCTTGTAGAAACGAATTCATCGATAAGCTCATTAACTCACTATATTTCATAATGATTCTTCTTCTCCTTTTTACTGGCTATATTCTTCAATATGCTTCATGCTTTAGACAAGATAACCTCAGCCCCTACAATAAGCTCAACCTAGTCAGTTCTTCAGAACCCCTCTTGGATTTGTCCCTAAACCAAACGCTTTCTTTGAACTTTGCAAGTATGCAAGCCAAGATCAACCAGCGTGCTTTAGACATGACTTTGCACAACGACTTTAGCAAAACTGGTCATTACCATTCCAATCTCTATCAATGTCGTGGTAGTTTTGGTACCTACTACTTGATTCCTAGCCTTCTTCATCTAGCAGCATTCTTTATGATGTTCAAACAAATGCGCTTCCCTGAGATGGATCGATTCTACAATCTGTGCGTACTCAACTTCATGCTCATTACGAGAGTGAATGGACGAGACAAGGCTGCGGCGAGATTGCGCCATACAATGCGTCACTGGGGTTTGATGGGCCTTTTCTGCCTCTCTATCTCGGTATTAGGCCACACTCTGCACCTCTTCGTGGTGGGCGACGTGTGTTTCACTTTCGCCCAACCAACCACTTTAGAGGGTGTACAAGCACTCAAGGTCATCTGTCTCTTCCTTTTCACCCTCATTGACTTAGTCTGCATCGTTATTTTTGTCACTTATGCACTTAACTGCCAAATGAACATTATCTTCCTCAAGACAAACCTCACCTCAATCCGCGAGAAGCGTATTGACTTTCAGGTTTGTCGAGAATTTGATAATCTGGTCCGAGCTTAACTTTGCACATGTTCATGTTCAACAGGACTTCACCAAGAATGCGGAGGAGACCAAGCATAGTATTGACTTTTTAAACAACAAGCACTCGGTAGGTGTATCGATCCTCATGGTGCACTTTGCGACTCGACTGGTAGTGGCCATCATCGATATCTTCTCGAAGCACATCGTGTTACACTCCAATTCGTTCATCCTGGCCATTCTCTCAGTAGTACTCTGGCTGTCGCTGGTGATCATTCCATTGGTGCAGGCGGCTCGTGTAACCGGAGCTTGTCGTCAGATTCGCTTCATTGGACACGAGTTGCGAGCCCGACCTTTTCCGTACCGAGACTCATCGCCCACCGATCTCGATTCATTGCTTGCCTATACCAGCACTCTGCATCTAAGTGCCCGCATCATCATGATTCCAGTACGTGCCTCGTGTGTGACCACTATCATTCTAGCTTTTATCTTCATCTTCCTCATTCTTGGACAAATCAATGTAATCGATTTTTGATTGCATCTTCGCATAGTGCCATACCTAACCATTGTTATAAATTTACATTTAAGAATTAATATGTTGTGATATTTTTATATTTACACATATATATAATATATATAAATGTTAAATACCGATCAATTGGCTGTGAGGAGTGAGAGGTTTCGTGTGCAACACTTGGAAGGTTGAATGGTCCAGTTGTACTGGTAAGCAAGTCGGTGTTCCACTTCGCCTTGAGCACACAGTTGTCCTCGGCTCACCACCGACTTGTACTTGGTTTTCATTTCCAGCGTAGATTGCTTGTGTTGAATCACGAACCGGTTGATACAACCACGTGATTTGAACTCGGTGTCAAAGCGAGCATCATGGCGTCGATCTATGTCGAGCGGTGCCAGCCAAGTGCCCAGCGAAACGTCCTCGCTGTGGTAAACTTGTAGCAGGTCTGAGTTTTTATCAATGTATGCCACTAGATCTTGTGAAATCAAGTAGCCACCTCCAAGTGCGTAAGGCAGATAACGATCACAGAGGAACCATCGAGCCTCGGCCCATGGACCACTTCGCTTAACATGAGCACGTCCATCGAAAAATCCCCAATAGATCGGTTTGAGGTTAGAAACTGACACTCTTTCAAGCAATTCTTCCGCAATCACATCGAGTCGCACAAACGAATCATCGTCTACTTTAAGTAAATAATGGTATTCATTGGCATGATGCAAAGCAATCGCTTTGAGAGAGAATAATAACTTGTGAGTCAAATTGTTGTAGTTATCAATCAATTCCGAGATGAGTAACAAATCCTTATTAAGGCGATTTTCAGATTCCAATTGGGAGAGATCAGCAGGAGACAATGATGAGGTCCCAATCGCAAAGTAGTGCAATAAAATATAATTCTTGCTAAAATTTAGCTGAAGCCACGTTTCTCGAATACACTTTCGCCTCTCCGTATTGAAAGGTGAAGTAAATATCAAAACAATAAGTAAAATCTTGTGATGATTTACTTTAACTAGAGATAGATTTTCTTGGCACAGAGTAGTTTTTTCCAAAGTTGAAGAGTAAAATACACAACTAGCAAGAAGACCACAGAAAAAAGCCAACAACAATGTTGCTAGTTTGCTTATAGAAAATCGTCTCCATTTGAGCAACCAAAGTGACATTATGAAATAAGACGATAATTATTCTGAATTTAGTTTACATCCTGACAGAAGAGAATGCGGCGTGCAAACAGCATGCAAAAAATGTAAACAACCATCGATACTATCGAATTCGTATCACTGTATCGAAAACTCAAGCATGTACTTGTTTCAACAACAACAACAAAAATAAGCATATCGTATCGTATTGTATATAGTTTTATATTTATATTAGAAAATTTTTAAGTTAAAGAATCAAGCTCTTGTGTGAAATGGTTACATCACAATTTAGCATAGATTCTTACGTATATACTGCAACGACTAACGAGTATTATAGATTTATTGATATTTAGAAGAATAATAATTTAATGTCTTCTTTATTTAATTGTCAAGGAAGAAAGTCCACTTAAGCTTGTACGACTTTGAACTTGGCGCATCTCAATGATTTGATCGATCAACTCATAATTGACTTTGATCTCTTGCCATCTCTGCGAGAAACAAACAAGTGGTTATCACAAAACTATGATTGAGTTAACATGATTCACTCACCTGGCTCAGTGAACCAGAGCTGGTTAGTAACGCGTGCAAGGCGTAAAGAGGTATGCAAAGCATCGAAGTCAACGCCAGAAACCAGCCGAAGCCGATTGCCCAATTTGGATACTGGTAGTTTTTGTACTCAATAGGCTTGTACTGCAACAAGGAGAAGATGAAGATGAGCTGCGCCAACACACAATTAAATTAATTAAATAGAACAATACAGCAAAGTTACTGACCAGACAGAGGATGGGTGTGAAATAGAGCCAACATAGCTTCCAATATTGGCTTAGTTTAATTTGAAGCATCGCTTCAACATTCTTGACGTAACGTTCGTTTCCTGTAAGATTTTTTACTTACAATTATTATTAATTTTTACCATACTAACCAACCGTAGATCCATGATACTGCAATCATTTCGAAAAAGATGAGAGACAAGAGAGCAAAGCCTGATGCCGCATAGTAGTTGAAGAGCTCGAACCAATAGATGCCAGACTGATAACGAGCTTACAGTGATTAATGATTCATCAGTAATTAGCGCTTACCTGAGAGACAAAAATAAATGCAAGCAAAGTAGCCATAAAGATTGTCACAGTAAGAAACACTTGACGATGAGGTCGTAGTACGTTAGGAAATTCATCGAGTAACGCAGTGACAAACCCTTCAAGCTGAACCACCTAGTAAACAAACTATGATGAATCTGGTGACAGACTACTAGAAATAAGTACCTGTGAACCAATGCCAAGTGTGATAACCATTGCAAAGAAGAGTACAGCCCAAAAAGGTGAGAATGGCATATTTGCGGTAGCGTGCGGATAAACAATGAAAACCAGTCCGGAACCTAACAATGAATTCGACAAGTTTAGGGGTTTTCTTATACGGGAAAATTACCAGAGACAGCAACTTGTTCGATTGGCTTATTTCTACTCTTGGCCATATAACCAACTATGGAAAAGACTATTAGACCAGCAAAGAGAGACGTCGTAGTGTTGATAATGGAAATGATTAACGTGTCTCTGAAAAGAACCACAATTAGCATGTAAGAAAGTTTGCTCAAGGGAATACCTCAGAACATGTCGGTTGTGGTACTTGTGATAGCTTGACAAAGCAGTCCACACACCAAGGCCTAGTCCGTAAGAGAAGAATATCTGCGTGGCCGCATCATTCCACACGTTAGCATCAAGCAATTTGCCAAAACGAGGCATAAGATAATACTTGATACCGAGGCTAGCGCCATCTAGTGTAATTCCGCGCACAAACAGTATTACCATGCACAAGTATGGAAACACAGTTGTTATGTAAATTAGCTGTTAAATCACCGTAAAGGTCACGTCAAACACAATCCCATCATCGATTCAATGCAAACCTTTCCACTCCACTTGAGACCTTTGATCATCATAAACCAACAGATGAACCACGAGCAAGCCAGACAGAGTGCTAAATGGCCATTGATTTTTCCAATGTGCTCGATACCAGGAGAAATTTCAAGCGCACGGTTTCTTGTAATAACGAAAATAGTAAAATAATCTGCTTGCTATCAACTAGACTAAAGACTTACTCCCAAAACTCTTGCACTGGATTGGTGTAATTTGTGCTACCAGTCAAGTTTCCTTCGTCATTACGACACCAGACAGTGTTCCACGGATGCTCACATGTGGCCCAAGGAAGTTCTGCATGGAACGAGCTGTAGAAGTAAAAGACTGCCCAAGCAATCACCACAATATAGTAGTAGTTCATCCAAAAATTCATAATAACTGTCGCGTATCCAATGCCTACAAAATTAAAGGTAAGTCGATGAAATGCATTGAAGACATACCTTTCAATACAGGACACACTATCCAAACACTGAGCACGCCTTGTCCCAACATTTGGCCTAGAGTGTTTTCTAGGAAAAAAACTGGCACACCGGCTAGTGCAACGCATACGAGATAAGGTACCAGAAAGGCTCCGCCTCCATTCTTGTAGCAGAGGTAGGGAAAGCGCCAGAGATTGCCTAGGCCTACAGCGAACCCAACACAAGACATCATGTAATCTAGCTTGGAGGTCCATTCTTCTCGGCTTCCACTTCGACTTCTGCTAAGTCGGCTCGAGCTATTCCCATTCGTATTGCTGCTTTGTCCACTCTTGCCTTGCAGTTCCTTACTCAGAACACTTTGGTCAGCCATTCACTTCAACATAAGTTAGGAAATACTCTGTATTTATCGATTATAATGACGTAATTAGATGTTATTGTTGCAATTGGAACTACCAATTTAGACCACATTGTTGTGAAATTCAAGTTCAGTTATGCTTACCAATTGATACTGGACGCAAACATACTGCCCATAAATGGATTGAGGATGGTACAAAGTGTCCGGTTGATACAAGTCATCCCAACATGTCACGGCAAACTTTCGCTAATAATGCAAGTCATTTTGGCTAATCGATTGCTATTGTTGACACTGAAAACAATATAAATTGAGTTTATGGGCAATGATCGAACAAGATTATATGATTTATCTCGATACAATGGTGAAGGTTCGATTTATTGGTGTCTTCATTCTTACTATTCTTGTACACCATTGGCCAACACACGGTAGGTTTTGCTAACATGCGTAAAACTGCAAAATTTTCTAAATGTGTCTAAAAATTATGAATGGCCACAGGGCACTTGCATCCAGCCTACTCACAGGAAACAGAATGTAGTCCAGGTAGCGATGAGTGGATGTCGAGTTTACCCGACTGGTTGCCACTGCGACTGGTCTCGTTGCCGGGCACACACGACACGATGGCACTACATGGTGGTGAGCAGTTCCAGTGCCAAACTATGTCCCTCAACAACCAATTGGAAGCGGGAATTCGTGCACTCGACATGCGATGTCGTCACGTGCAGAACGAGTTTCACATGCACCATGGTTTTGTGTTTCAACAAGCCACCTTTGGGGATGTGCTAGCCACTTGTGAGCAATTTCTCAACAAACATCCCAAAGAGACAATTGTTATGCGAATCAAGGAAGAGTGGATACCCGAGCACAACACTCAAAGCTTTGAAGACACTCTTTTGAACTATCTCAGTCAATTTGCACCCATCGTTTGGCTGCCCACAAACCATACCGATCCAAAGCTAGGTGAGATTCGTGGAAAAGTGGTAATACTTCAAAATTTTAACTCAACACACCGACAATACGGGCCCAACTGGCGAAGCGACATGATTCTACAAGATGATTTTCGTCTTGCATCAGTCTGGGAATTATACTTAAAGTGGATCAAGATTAAAAGTTATCTTCATCTAGCAAATGCATCGCTGGCCAAGCCGAGTTCAATGCCTCTTTTCTATGGTAACTTTCTCTCGGGCTCTGTGGGCGTGAAGCCTTATTTTGTGGCTAGTGGACACGCTGAATGGGGAACCAATTCCTCGCGACTTTACTTTGGTGTGGTCAACTCACTGTTAGTAGATCGATACGAGGACTTTCCGCGCATAACCTGCGTCTTTGGCAATATGTTCTGCACCGCACTCTTCGAAGGTACTAATGTGCTCGTCTACGAACAGTTGTTAAAAGAGCGATTCTATTTTGTTGGAATTGTTTTCGCCGATTTTCCTGGTTGTGGTCTGATTCAAGCCATCATTGACGTGAATCGCCATAATGAAAGCATTGACACCTAGCTTTTATCAATGTTCATACCTATTTTAACACAACTAAAACTTTAATTTTAAAATAAATAGACAATGTATAAGTTTTTGTAAGTAAACTTGGTGGAAAAGTTTTTTATTTAAAATGAAAAACGATTCATTAAAAAATTAATTAAATACATTAACGTATTGTGTAGCGATACAATACTTGGAAGAGGTCCGTTGAGAAATAAATAAGTGCAATGAAAGATATATTTACAAAGAAGTTTGAGTACTGTTGGTGGAAGGTGCTTCTGCCAGGGTGGAATTATCACCTAGGCTTCGCTCGTTGATCAGTTCGTTGAAGTTGGTATTGTCATTCTGATTGGATTTGGCAGCAAAGAGACTTGAATGGTATGGCACTACCACGCGATCGACCCATGCTCGAAGCTGTCCTACATTGGTGTACACGCCAGGCACACCTGCCTGACCACATCCAAGGCCCCAGCTCACTAGGCCGGCTACTTTCCAGTAACCGTTGACTTCGCACACAAGGCCACTGCCACCATCTCCTTCACAGGCGTCTTTGCCTGGCTCGCCACCAGCACAAATCATCGATCGGTCAAGACGGAACGAGTAACCCAACTTTGTACGTTTCAGGAGGTTTTCGCATTGACGATTATCGAGCACAGGCAAATCCACTTTCATAAGCACACTTTGGTACTCGCCCTGCTGACCAAATGAGGACTTGCCCCATCCGCTGACGTAGCATCGGTGACCAACGAAACTCTCAAAAGCATCCGCCAGACAAATGGGTGTGATATGTGGCTGTTGGTTTAGATCGATATCAGAATCGAGCCGAAGTAAGGCGATATCGTTGGCGAGGTTTCGCGGAGAGAAGTGTGGATGAACCACTATCTCAACTACATTCTTTTCGATATATGGATAGAACTCGTCTTCACGATGCACATCCCACTCGCCAAGGCGAACTTTCAAATCATGTGCCTGGAATCTGTGAATTAAAAACTAGGTTAAAGAAATTTATTGTTTATATCTATTTCATACTTTTTGAGGCAATGGGCAGCAGTCAAAATAAATGACGAACTAATGAGAGCCCCTCCACACACGTAGAGGTTGTCGGATGGACCCAGACGCTTGAGAATGGCTACTTGCCATGGAAACTCGCCAAACTCGGTGGAGCTTTCGTGATAGTTGAGATTCTGGACACGTCCATTGATGCCAACCGATTGACGTGTGCCACACTTGTCGTAGGCTATTTTCATACCGGAGTCTGCTTGACCATGGCGGATTGGGACCGGAAGTGATGTATCGATAACTGGTTCAAAGTGACTCGGAGCATTGACCAACTTGGGCGGGCGGTATGAGGATCGCACTGGTGGACGCATTGGAGGTCTTGCAACACCTCCGTAGCTAGGCTTCTGAAGTGGATGAGAGGGATGCACTGGTGGTCTAGGGTAATACGAACTTCCAGGGTATCCGCTCAGTTCTGGTGGGAGGTAGTCCATACCAGAAGGAAACTCTTCTTGAATTATTGGAATCATCTGACCGGGATGAGTTCTTTGGCAACAGGTTCGAAGCAAACCACATCCGTCAGAAATCGATTTACCACTAATCATACGTGCCAGGATGTTTTCGGAAAGTTGGGTCTAGAAGAAATAAACAGATAAATTATTACCGAAGGAATAACGCAAATTTCTTAATTACCTGGTTCGATGTTGTGTAATCATCGTCATTACTTCTTTCATTAATAGCCAAATAGGGATCCTCTGGAACTGGAGTTAACTTGCGTTGCTGGTAAGGTTGTGGGTAGGTAGATGGCATAAAATCACTGCTACTCTGTGTAACATAACCGTTCTTGCAAAGATAGAAAGGTACGCAAACACAGTCACTTTTACGTCGTATCGGGGGTTTTAGCAACGAGGCGGGTTTACGAATTAAATCTACATTGCCGAGAAGTCCTTGCAGTGCCGCACCAATGTAGCGTTGATCTTCAGGCTTGGCCACGTGCTGAGGTAGATTGTCTTGCTGATTGGCCAGTGCTTGCAACAAGGCATTATTTTGCATATATTTGGCATAATCACTGTCGTATGGTGATGCATTTTCTTGTTGTTTGCTGTTTTCCTTGGTCTCTTCACTTATACCGACAATTGGAATAAAGCCTTTGATTGACATCTTCTGATCGTTGATAATTCTGCCTTCACGAGGAATCTCGCTGAGCATCGAACGACCCAACGAATCGTCGAATGTGTCGGTGGCATTTTGATTATTGTCAGATTTGACCAATTCGGTTGAGTTGGTGTTTTCCAATTCGCCGAGGCAAAGTGTCACGGGCCAGATGAGCATCAACACCCCCAAATAAGCACAAGTGGAGAGGTGAGAGATCATTTTGAGCTTTGGTGGTTGTATTGGTTGGTAGCATGATGACTCTCTTCTCTTATATACTGATTTGAAAAACTCGCTTTCTCTTCTCGGCGTGCTATCACCAGTTACGACTCTTCACTTCAGTTTCACTGTCTATTGGAATGAGACCTGCTCTTGCCAGTCTATCACTTTCTTAATTTCACTTGGAAAGTACTCCACCTGGCCAAATATAGGTCAGCACATGGAGCGCAGCGTGCGCGCTGAGAGCAACAACAATCATCTCGATGGACGCTTCCAGTGGAAATCCCAGCCATAATAGCGGCAATTCAAATATAGCAATCTGAGCAGCTCAGTGTCGCCACAAAGGTGTTCTTGTCGCCACTTGTTGTTCTTCTAATCAGGTGCACTCTCTAATTTAATAATTTATTCTAAATACCTCGTCTCATTATAGGTGCTATAGCATTGTGTTGTGTTTATTTATATGATTTCTATTTTGATCTGTCATCACAAAATACCCCGACCCGGTGGGACTAGTTATGCCATTATAAGTCGGAGAGAATTGGACTATGCGAGCAAGAAGTGGCCAATGATGGTCTTGGTGGTGTCGGGAATACCATCAGTGAGCTGCTTGCTTTCCCTTTGAGTGGCTAGTGTGGCGGCCATTGGCCGCGACCACGCGAAGTAGGTCAACTCACCTTGTGCCTCTCACTCTTCACTGGGGTTTCCCATGTGGCGCCTTCTTGCCTCGATGACTCTGCGATGCACCTTACCAAACGTTTTCCACTCATTAATCAATCAAATTCAAATCAACACTGAGACTTTGATTCTGCTGATTTTTATATCAAATGACGAAGTTTAGGTGTACTTAAGTTAAGTCAGAATTTAAACCTAAATTTCAACCTTAAGCGCGAATTTAAATTCTATGTGGTGTTTTTAAATTTAAATCGACATTTACGTACATTTTATTGTTTTGACTTACAATTTAAGTTAAATCTAAGTCTATGAGCTCAGTGAACTCATACTCGCGCTATCATCGTAAGATGAAGCGTATTATCTGTGATCTTGTGTGAAATGGTACATCAATCTACTTGAATCAATAAGTCAATAACATTTGGTTTTTACAATCACTATTGTATTATGAAAGTCAACTATTACTCGCTAAATTCTTGGAACGTGAAACTTTATCTAGAATTGAATGAATAAACTATACATGGAAGTAACTAAAACGTGGTTGTTTTGTAATTTGATTTATAGCATGCCAGTTATGTCAGTCACTGACAAAATTATCAAATCAATAAACATTATAATACATACATACTAATATTAGTAAACGTCTCAATATACTGAAAGTTATCCAACCCAATGTCACTGAGAAAAAGACACAACGATTCTTTAAGAACAAAATTTTAATTTTCTTATAAAAATAACAAAAGAAACAAAATTGCCCAAAAATTATCGAAAAATTTTCTGACACTTTAAAAATATCATTTACTTAGGCAGTTACCAACGCAACTAATAGGACAAAGTCGAGACTTTTTCTCGAAAAAGCTCCGTTTCCCTTTGTGACATTTAGGTAATTGAGATTTTTACTTCACGGTGACGGACCTTACCGACATGTAAGTTTTAAGTAAAGAACGACTGTGAATCACAGTCTGTGATCAATTATTAGTGATAATTTATCTAGATAAACTTGGTTTAAAACTTAAAAGTTTACCACGCCATCTAGGAGATTTCGTGATAATTACAATTAACTTTTTGACTGGCTGTTGCTCTACTATTTTTTGTATAATAACATTTAAACTTATTTATTAATTTATTTAAAATATTAACATAAAATAAACTTTTATTTAAAATAGTTTACACAATCATTTTACCAAAAAATAAGCACCAAAGGATAAGGAAGAAAATGGCTGACTTGTAATCCAACAAAAAGAGAGTTAGTGTAGCGTGATACGAGGCATCACGTTCACAAGGAAGGTACGAATTTGCATTGGTTTCATCAGAATAGTGAAAGTTTGATTGTCCCGGACTATGTTGTGCGAGTCGTGTGTGAAAATAGAACTGAAAACCGAGGTATAGTTCTCGAAAGGATTGGACTCGGCAATCCACCTCATCTTGCCCATCTCTGAATCACTAAGGTTTTCACTGGCAGCTAGGTTCATCTCACGAATGTCGCGAATGATAAAGTTGGTAAACAAGTTGGACAATTCAACCTGTGTTTCCCGTGAGTATTTATAATCCTCGTTGATCTCGTAGAAATGCTCTAGTCTAATGAGGATCTCGTACTCGTTCCACTGTTCGAGCGAGAGCAAGTGAATATTGACCGGCAGCTTTCCGTAAAGTCCCGAAAAGGCAAGTTGATTCACGAGGTTGGCACTGTGCACTACGGGTACATTTCGGAACAAATAGATTGGGATCCATGAGGTGGTCTTGCTGAGTTTGCGCATGAATCGCACACTCTCCTGGATGCCGTCGAGGATGAGCTTGTGCTTGCCACGAACCACGAGACCTTCAAAATTGTATCCCGGCTCGTTGAGTGCCTCCTCCATGCCATATCCGTCGTCGTAAAGAAGTCTGCGGTGGAGCATCACCTCGATACTACCGTCGATCATACTGCTCGCTCCTTGTGCGCGATCAGGCAGTACTGTCATCTGGATGTCGCGGGCAATATCGCGAATGAACATCCAACTTGTGATGGGATAGTAGTTGCTGGCCACCTCTTCGGTGGTGTGCAGATCCCACGTTGGTCTTTGGTGCCTCACCCGTCGGATTGTTTCTCTCCCGTTGGAATCGGTGTAGAACATGTTCTTGTTTTGCATGTTAGTTTCGTAGCGCGTGATGATTTCCAAACCTTGCTCATTGGGAAATTTTCCAATTGGAATTGGACCAATGGTCCAGTCAAACTCGATGTAATTGTAGTTTTTGTAAAGTCGAATCACCTGAGTGCACCACTCGGAGAAAACTTGATGCACTTCGTCTACCTGAGCGCCTCGGTAAATTTTATACGAAGCCTTTGTGTTGACAATGTACGGGTTCTTGTGCGATGGGTTGAAAGCGTAAGCACCAGATGGTTTTTCACCGGTGTACCGACCAGTGGCCTGGTAGTACCAGAAGGACTGCACTAGCGGAACTCGTTCTCCATTGACTAAATGCACTTCTTTGAGCAAGCCAGTGATACCATCGATGACTATGCCAATTTTGCCGTTGTGTAGCAACACATCTTGACTGTTGCTCAGCACTTTCTCAGACACTTCCGAACTACCCAAATCTAGCAGATTCAAAAAAGTTAAAGAATGAATTGACCTGTGCTACCAACCATTTGCTTTGTTAATGACGTAGCTGGCTATGCCGAGCGGATCGAGTGTGGACAAGAACACCAACTCATGGCTAGCTAGTGAGTTCCGGTCTTTCAAGGCTAATATTCTTGCGTGGATTGGCACCAACTGGGGGGTTGGGAAATTAATTTTTAAAATTTAACGACCTTGTCAATGGTACATGCCTGCGAGGGGATTTCGTTGCCGCGATAATCTACCACTCGGTACTGGGAGTTTTTGACAGGAATACGCACAAAGTGCCGAAGTGGATGTGCAATTGGGTTGTAGATGCTCAAAACTGTATCACTGTGAAAGTCGATATACTCCGTGTAATGACACTGCGAGACGTTGAGATTGCGACAAAAGCCGATGGTGGATTGACCTGGCGCTGTTTTGGCTTGGGTCACTGTCAGGTAAGAAGAGATGATGGCTGCTTCGGTGCTGTCCGTGGCCAGACTCAGCATTCTCTGGTAGTCATCGTTGACGTATTGCTTGCACGTGCCGGTTATTGCATCATGGTGTTGCAGAATTCCTAACACCTCCTTCATGTCCTCGAACGTACTGGCATGATCGAAACCTCTCAACGCCAGCACGTTTAGTTGGTTAGAAGCTTGTAGTAAGTTTGCTCCCTTCTTAATGGCGTACTTCAACGATGGCCTGCTCGTGTAATAACCTTCAATAAAAAAACCCATTAATTAGTAATGTCATTTGTGGTAGCCCCAATGAGCACCCACCTGTCCAGTAGGCTTCAGGGGCGTCGGCATATGGAAAGAAGTCGTCCAGCTTGATTGGCCACGCGTGCTTCAACTCATTGAGTGACCGAGCATAGCAAGAGGGGGTCGAGTAAAAAATGTGAACTTTCTCTCTGGGCGTGAGTGAATTGACCGCACTGATGAGCAAGTCGAGGTTAGAGAACCACTTCTCGGCCGATTGGTAATAGAAGTCCATGCCCATAGTGATCACCGTGTGATTGGTGGCGTACGTCAAGGCTTGTGCTTTGACCACCTCAATAAACTCACGAGCTTTGCGCATGATGTTTTGTTCGTTAAGAGTCTCATCGAAGCAGTTGATATCGTAGCAAAACCCTTTGGGTGGCCAGTAGACGTTGGGCAGAATACCGGTAAAGATGTCACACTTGTCACCTATACTCGGACTAGACTTCCAGATGAATTCGAGTGTCTTCATTCGCTCGCGCAATGCTTTGTCTTGAAAATCGACTCGACCAAGGAAAAGTGCATCGAAGCCCATTTGAGAAAATAGAGAGGCTTGCTCTCGTGAATGACCAAAGGGATCAATTTGCCAGCCTATTTTGGGTCGACCGCACACACCAAAAGTTTGATTGAGCCACTTGTGTCCCAGGGCAAGATTATCGATGATCGAAGCATAGTGAGCGGTTGCTTCGTCATTCATACTCCAACCACCACTGATAAATTCGAGTTGACCTGCGAAGACATCACAGACTGTCAGTAAGCGGAAACGGTATTATGATTGGAAAGAACGCACCACTCTGAACGAGGCGGTGGACCAATTGTTGCATCACCTTGGACTGGCTCTTGTACCATCGTGAGAAAAAGGAGGTTTCAACCACAATGAAGCGCCGACGGCTGTTTAGTGAAAGACTCTCTACCACAGAATTGTAGATGACCGGGATATCTAGTGTGTAAGGTGGTGTGAGAGGAGCCGACTCGGCGGGCACTACTCACATCGATTGTAGTACTGGTCGTAGGTGTGCACCCAGCCAGTGTCCATGTGCGTGTGTGACACCACGTGAACATTGAGCACTCCAGGCAGGGTTGGCGCACACGACTGCACCGCGCCGAGTTACCAACATCAACCGGGCCCAAAGAGAAAACAAAAGTATTTTTGTAAGTACAATTTTTGTACCAAAACGGTGAAAAAACGGTGTAGAAACTGGCCATTGCTGCAATGCCAATGGCGAGAGAGAACAAATACCTGGCAATAGTGTGCACATGTGGGGGTGCTGTATAGCGAAAAACACAAGATATAGAACAGGTAAGTTAGCAAGGTAAGTATATTTGTACACTTAAGTTGCGATCGCATGGTCACAACTGGCACTACGAGGAGACAAAGTGCGGGCGCGATGCCAGGACGGGCGACGTGTTGGGCGCGGGTTGGCGGGACTTTGCCGGACTGTGGCGCGCTTCTCCAGTGCTGCTCCACTGCACCGCTGCTCGCTTCCAATATTTGATGACGCTAGATTTTCTTTCTAATCGACGACAACTGCCAGTCACAATGCAAAACGGCACCGAAGACACAGTGTCACATTTGCCTGCTAAAAATACACCATCTGCTTGCTGGCCACTGGACAACGCCTCGCGCCAACTCACTATTGGCCCCGATTGCCGGCTTCGGAACAGAACTTGCAAATTATGTCTATTCGACAAGATTTAGCGTCGTTTTGGTCAAGTAAGCTAAAAAGACGCGATACCGCAATGACGATGGCAGAGGTAGTTGCGTTAGTTGCTATCGGCGCTTTGATCTTGCCACTAAACTCGATAACGGTCGGTCGAGTGGTCGGGCAGACTGCATTCGTCCGGCTACTGGTTGCGCTGACAGTACCGCCAGAACGGGATGTCAACGAGTACAACACCGCTATACAGCCTGTCCGACAAGATGCAATACGATCAATGGCAATGGCGGAAGTGGTGCGATGAACCAGTTAGCGTGATGTCCACCGATTCTTAGTCTTCGCCAGAAATCTCCGCGCGACACTCGAACTTGGCTGATCGAAGAGCTCTGCCGCCAAGTGGCAGTTTGGTTTAATCAAATTCAAAACAAGAACAACTCGAGTAATTGCTACAATGAACACTAGCAGCGTGGCTTCTCTCCGCGTGCAGCGCGCGTCGATGTCTCGCCCAGGCTCTTCCCAACCACTGCCACTGAGAGTTGCAGTCAGTGCAGTGGCGACGAGCTTGATTCAATTCAATCAATTAGGCAAGGCAATCACACACAAACATACACACGCACTCGCACTGCTGCTAGGAAGGATAATCTCTGACGAACAAGTGCCAGGCGTCTGACTGCTGCCTCGCTGCAGGCCATTCTAGAGTGTCGAAGTGGGTTTGCGCAACATAACCCCAAACGATGAGTCTTACGAATCCCATTGAGGAAGTCCTTCACCGGCAAGGGTCATTTAGCCTAGAGCATGTTGCGAAGTGGGTGGGAATCGAACTCACCAGTTCTGTCGGCAGTGTGCGTTAGTGGAGTAAATTGCCCCACCCCCAGTCCGCACTGCACGTTGCCGTGCGCTCTAATCACGAATTAGAGCCAGGCTGATCGATCAAGAGCGATGGCTGGCACCAAATCAAACGCGATCACGAGTAATGACCCAAATAAATATCCAAGAGGGCGCTCTTTATTTTTAGCAAACGCGACAGTGCGACACTTCTTGACACCGCCATAGTCCGGCCATCTGCATGCCAGCTATGGTCGATGCGCGTTACTCGAACCATCACCAGCCGAAATACGAGCAAATCACTTGACACTGGGCTGCCAACCACCAGATCCCCCAAGTGAAAGTGCTTGTCATCGATATTTGATCGGCCTCGCATTAGCAGATTGATTTAGAGACAAAGTCCCACTATCTCGTGAGTCGCCTCGAGTGATTGCTCAACTCGAGTGAAGCATGCTCAAACACCATTGGTGGTTGGCAAGTGATTGGTCGATCGATGGAACAACCAAATGAGGCCATCTTTTACCGAATCAAGTTTATCGCTAGATAACCAAAACAATCCACGCCGGCAATAACGTTATCATAAAAAAATAAACAAAAACAATGTCAAGCACATGGTTTCCCGAAAAAATCACCAACTGCGCAATGAATGACCTTGAAAGTCAAGTGTATTTTGATATGATGGATGTAGTCACCGACTAGTGACACTGACACTCACACTTTACATATTTTCAGTTTGATGCAAACTTATTGGGATTTTTCCATTTTATTCCATTAACTTTATTCTTTCTCAATTCAACCTTTTCGCAATCATTTAAATTGGTGTACATAGCAAGTTTAAGAGGGTCTGATCACAATCTACTGTTGGGGTTACTTATTTTTGTTTGGTGAAAGCAGGAAGTAAAATGATGGTTATTCTATTGGGATATTTACTCATTGCATTTTGATTTAATATTTTTAATAAATAAAATAATTCATCTTAATCTTAGGGAGATTACTTTAATTCCCAAAGTGTTTAAAACCCGACTTTTTGGGGAAAAAGGTGGAGCTATGTGTTTTACCGACTGCCACTGTCAGCACACATAGCCCCTCCCTCTCTCGAAAAAGTCGTGTTCAAAATGCTTACGTAATTAAAGTACGATAACTTATTACTCTCGTACATTTTTATCGATTTTAGAGAGACGGGTCTCTATTTTACTCACTGGCCAGGCTTTTAGATCTCGGAAACTTTATGTTTATCTTATTGCCTGATTTTACGATAAATGATCCTAACATCTGGTTCGGGTCGGAGAACCTTTTGAAAATTAGGCCCCATGTTAACTCTATAGGAAAACTTGGTGAATCTCGAAAACTAATTATTTGATTTTGATAATAACTGTTTTAAAGACAAATTTTGGCACTGGATTTGACAATATGTCATATATTTATTTAGGTGTCACGTCCATTTTGATAATCAAATTACACTGTTGCATGGTCTCATGAGTTAATACCTGATTGATAGAAATAGCTGCCACTATGGCACTTCAAACTGTCGAACATTAACGTGCAGGAATGTCCAGGTATGGCTGGTTTGTCGAAATAGTCGCATTGTTGCACTGCACTTGATTGTTCGACAGTTTCATTGGTACAATGGCGATAATGTCGATAAACCAGTCATGTTTAGGATTTCAAAAAATAAATGAATATACTTTATATATCATTAAAGATTATTTTGGATTGTGGTGATGTTACAAGAAGCCACGGGGTCAGAGTTATTCCGAGTGAAGCCTAGCATCACAAGTATCACGAGTGTGTCCAAATTTCATTTGATGCCGACATTTTCTGGAAAGCTAAGTTACCTCTGCTTAAGTCCCGTCTGACGGTCAAACTCTAACCGTGTCAGGAAGTGAATGCGTTACGACTCTAACCTTGGGCAATGCAATCAAAACTTTGAAAACATTGGATGAAGCCATCAGACGTAAAGTAAAAATTCTAGCAAATTGGCAATAGCAGATTGTCAATTCTGTTGAAGAAAATCAACACTAGTTGCACTCTAAATAATCGGGAAGTAGAAATAGGAAGTCCTCTACAAGGCATACACCCATAAATCATCAATGCTTCTTTTTGTCAACTTTCCTGTGACTATGCGAGTGTCACCCAAGTACGATATAATTTATTTAACCAAGTTTAACGTCGAATCTGGCATTTGTGTTTTCAAGTGAAAACAACAAAAAATGTCTTTGTTACTGCTCTCTATGAAAAGACTATCGATGTAAGACTAAGATCTGGGTAGTTGTTATTAATTGTTAGTCTAGATGAATCGAATATGATTCTTTATATCAACCAGAATTTTAAAAATTTAAAATTGGCTCTGCAAATTGCTTTTAGAAATTTCATTGTTAACAATCTTAACCCTTTCGATCTCAAAGATTATCAGTAAAAGATAAGTCTTATATCGCTAATTAAATGAGCGGGACAGATACGTCCCGATAGCGCCTTCGGGAAGCGAAAGGGTTAATTAAGAAGTTTAACAACTTATCAAAAGTTGAGAGTTTATCGAGGCAATAAAAATGGCTGCCAGGCGAGAATCATTAACTGTTTATTACACCCTAACGTGCGACTTATACTGAGCTAAATACATTTTTATAATATTAATTCGACACGTCTTACTGCAAGTTAAAGATACTTTTGCATCTTTTCTAAAGATCACGTAAACAAATTTGTACAAGCACCGCCAGATGGCTGGACAATCGCCACAAATAAATGAGTTATATGGAGTAGCTTGAATTAACGCAAATAAAATTCTCCTTATGTTTCCACAAGGCACCTTCGATTTTTTTAATAATTTTTAAAGAGTGTAACACATTTAAGACAATAAAGCATAATTTTGAACTTTCCTATTTAAATTATAAGAATTTTAGCCCCGGACAGCACACTTTGCATGTACAGTGGCTCTTCAACTTTTAATACCATTTTATGTTGCTCACTGGAAAGTTCGGATATGAAGGGTTTTAAATAAGAGTTCTAAATCAATCTTTGATCACCAAATCAACAAAAACTTAATGACTTATTGCTTTGTTCAAATGAATGTTCGATTTTTAACTTGAATTTTAACTAAATTTTGAAAATTTTTGGCTTACTGATCAGGAGTATTATCAAATTCTAGTGCCAAATTTAGATATTAAACTTTTCAATTGGTCGGTTCGGATATGGGGGTTTCAGATATGAGGGGAAGACTGTATAATTATGCTAAGTGAAACATTTTTAAAGTATATAACTATACACCCTAAACCAAATTGACTGTTTTTAATAAAATTTCACTTATATAAAGATAAATATAAAAATGAGACATAAAATAAGATAAAGGGTAAAATTTTACCATTATAGCAGTAAAAATGAAAATTGTTGCGATCAGCACCGGATTTAATGTATTTAACTGAAATCTACAATAGAAGGTGGTCTTACAAGACGCTAGGAGTGGTTGCTTTATACCCAATCCAGAGTATTGTTGCTAACCACAACAAAATATAATTTTATTTATTATATATATTGAAATAAATAATTATTTAAAAAATATTAAATATTAAAATAAAAATACGAAAGGATATAATGATATAACGTTAAAATTTAATGAAATAAATCAGATTTTAAGGAATTATATTTTTTGCGCATGCGCAAGATAAGAATTCAATTTTTGATTCGAATTTGTATCTGAGTTGATTCGAATTCATACTCAATTCGATTCAAATTCACACTCTATTTGATTCGATATCTCATTTAATTCAATTCAAATTCATACTCATGTCAATTCGAATTCCCACATGATTCGATTCAAATTCTTAATTGCTTTAATTTGAAATTTCACTTGATTATTTTAATATTCTCATTTTATTTGATTTTTTGCTGTTTAATTGGAATTTTTATGCATATTCTTTAATTTATTTTTTTAAGTTTTCTCTTTTTCTTACTATTTTTTCCCTTTTTCACCTGGGGCACCATTTCATCACACTTTGATTGACCAACACACACACACACAGTAGACAATCTAAAAAAATCCAAACTGACTCATTTTGTTGATTTAAAGCTAAATGTTGAAACAATTTGTTTTGCGTTGTTTTAATAATAATAATAATAATAATAAACCAATTCAAACAAATATGGAATAATACAAGATTGAGAAATTTGGTTTTTATTATATTTAGTATTTTTGTTTCTGTTTATAAAAAAAGGGGCAAAAATCAATCAACTTCTCATCATCATTGTTTTAGGTAAGTTGATTTGATGACAAAATAAAATCAATTTTAATTTATTTTGTCTTGTATTTTTCCACTCTAGTTTCATCATTTTATTTTATATATTGACAAACAATTGACATTTCAAGTTGCAAAATAAGAGTTTTATGGCTATTTTGTTTGGTGTTTTTGTCAAATTTTCCACAAAATAGACAAACAATCAACAATTTAAATGTCATTTGTATATTTAGAGAAAGAGAGAAGAGTGAGAGTGAGAGAGAGAGAGAAAGAGAAAATAAGCCCATTAAAAACTTTGCATTATTTGACATTAAATATAAATTGACCTATTAAATTGACTCATTTAGACATTAAGTTGTTTATACCTATATCATTTTAAAACAACAAATAAATGAATAAATAAAAATTTAAAATAGAAGCAATTTTAAAGTTTCAATATATATATCTCCTATATATTAATGAATAATATGGTCGTGGTTTCCTCTGTTCAATTTCAATTTCAATTTCAATTTCAAGTTCTGTCATTTTTTTGGTTTTGTGCCATCCACGATTTAGTACTGTGAGAGTTACGCTAC
>WURS02233353.1:0-19766 GCA_011762765.2 Rhinocypha anisoptera | reverse complement strand
CTCTGTGCTCATCTGTTTTTCTGTCGCTAGTTTTTCATCAATCGCCGAGGCGAATCTTTCTCGGTTCTTATTTTCTTATTATGTTTTTGTGTCCCATCTCGGCTCACGTTTTACTCTATTTACAGAGCATTAAGAATATTTATGTCGTCTGGACAAACTGCAGTAATGTCTTTTGATGAGACAACACGAAGTTAACTGTAATCTAGTAGAACGGACATGTCATCAGATATTTTTAAACGATTGGAAAATTTTGGTTCACGGCATCCCTAATGATTAATGTTAGTAGCGGTGGTTTGATATGATGGACCCCCGAAAACATAGGTCATTTATGCAAAACTAACAAAGCTGTTAAGACTTCCTGCGATACGGGCAGAGAAGAAGACGATATAAAAAAAGGCATCGGTCCTTCATGGGAAGGGGAATGAGTTACTTGAACATGAGAAAAACTTAACGATAAATAGTAATTTAACAAAAATAATTCTTGGCAGGTGGAGAAGGGGAAACAGAATCGAGCTATGAAAGAAAACAATTGGGCATGTGGAAGGAGTCTGCCACCCAGAGAGCATGATAAGGAGGAGATAATAATGAGCAGAGAGCCCAGGCAAATAAAACAATCTTTTGGGAAAAAATAACCTACTACAAACAATATTATCGTGGAAATAAGGAAGGGATTCATTAGGGTAAACATACGGAGCATACTTATATACAGATGTGAGGAATAAACAGTTTCACCATTATAGAAAAAATACTGGAAGCAATGAAAATGTGGAGCAGCAGAAGAATATTAAAAATATATGTATAGACCAATTGAGTAATGAGGAGATATTCCAAAGTGCAGGCGAAAAGAGAGGTTTACACATACTAGAAAAAGAGGGCAACTAATAAGACGCTTTTTGATGGATGGCACTTGAATGAAAACCGTAAAGGGAGGGGACGTCGGAAGGGAACGACAAAACACTATGTCAATTTCCACAATTTTAAGTTTAATTTATCGTTAAGATAAATCGTTTCCACCAAGTATCGGTCGTTGCCATCCCTATAGGTCGGCTAAGGATGACATATGAAAAACAGATAATAGAGAATGTTAAGAGTTAGCAACTATGAAAGTATGAAGAGACTGACAGGTTACAGTATAGCTTGGAGAGCAGCGAGCGATCTTCAAACTGATAATCTGTGATGATGATTACCCCTTTTGCGATGAATGAGATGATGTAATTTGAGTTACCACAGATGTTAGCGAGTAATGGCATATAGACTAGCAAAAATTAGAGGAAGAGTCCACCCATCCCTTCGACCTTCACGTCAGAGAGGGTATGTACTTTGCGGGTTCTTGTTCCGTACCTGTGTATCTGGTAGTTAATACAGAATACAAACTCCAAGTAGTAAGTCGACGTAAACTCTTTCACTATTGTAGTCATAAGTCGTAGGCTCCGGCGGCAGATTAAATTCGTTCTCAATTTTTCAAAATTCGTATCCACTTCCATAATTATAGGGTCAAAGCCTCAGCACACTCTTTTGTCCATTAATGAGGAGTCATATTTAGCGTTACTGAGATATCGGAGAGTGAAGTCAGAGTATATCCAACGCAGTCAAACTTTAAAACATCGGTCGGAAATCAATGAAACAGCGGTCATCTGTAAATGATATACGTAGAAAAAAGTGAGAAGCATGCACACTTTATATATTTGCAGTAATGACGAATGTATCCGTTCTCAGAAAAAATATTTTGCATCAGTATGAGAAAGCATCATAAAAATGTTACCGATGGTATCAATAAGTTATTTTTTATTTTTATAAGATTTTAAACCTTTCATCCTTTGACTGCCAGCAAGAGCCACTACCTGCTCTCTTTCTCTATTATTTGAAACATCACCAAAGTCTAAAATATCATTTTTCACTGTCAGATATCCGCATAAGGTAAAAACACTTTCTAAAAAATACATTAGCATATTACACTTAGCTTTAAGACAATTAATTATTTAACTGTTAATCGTACAAATTACGTCCAAACTTGGCTGAAAGCGCAATTGTAAATTACAATATTATATTCTTTAATGTACGACCCAGAATTCGATTTATTAAGTCATCTTCAGGTTTAGACCCGAAAGTGGCTGCATAACTCGAATGCGGGTAGGAAGTAAACAATTTTATGTGGAATTATCAATTTGCTTTGATTTGTAACGTATTAGTTCGACAAAATAACTCCTGGATACATCAATGCATATTACAATGCCAGAAATATGGTGGCAGCAAGAAGTTTAATTACAAGAATTTTAGATTTAACATTTTTAATGATCAAAATAATTCCACGAATTTTAGTTAATTTAAATACCAAGGGAATATTAATATACAATGATTTCAACGTTAGAGATGCAGATGTGTATTCCCAATTACTGGGCTCTTTATATTTCTTCTATTTCAAACTCAATTTGTGGGCAGCAATTAGTTACAGATAAACTAAATAAGGAGGGCGGAGGTAGCCTAGGGGTAGCGAGCTGCTCTACGTAACTGAAGGTCGCCAGTTAGACCTTTGGAGACGAATTTTCATGGGTCGAATTTGCACAACATTTCCAAACCAGCTCCTACAACTTCGATACACGCAACCTCTGGTGGAAGGTAACAGTTTCACCAGAAAGCATTGATGGCGCAGGTCAAAATGATCGGTCTGGCATCAACTGCGAGCGAGAGTGAACTTCACGGAATCGGCCACAGCACTGCGATATGGAAGGCAATGGAAAACCACCACATTATCTCCCTAGAAAATGCGGCCTTGGCAGCAGTAAAAACCAATCTCCGGATTGAAGTACCTATGATAAAACTAAATATGATCACATCCATGTTTTCCAGATGCCCATCTAAAACTACTAGATCGACAACGTGATTCCGTCCGATTCCTATAAGTATGAACTTGACATTTTAAAATGGAAATGTCAGTGGCAACGGATGGGATCTTAAATAGATATGGTGAAAAAGAAGAAAGAGTTGGGAACTCAATCCTCTACAAAG
The DNA here is from genome assembly GCA_011762765.2 of Rhinocypha anisoptera. Lineage (NCBI taxonomy): Eukaryota > Metazoa > Arthropoda > Insecta > Odonata > Chlorocyphidae > Rhinocypha > Rhinocypha anisoptera. The sequence continues at coordinate 16,760 of WURS02233353.1, read as the reverse complement.
GCAAGGATAAAAATATTGAGTGAATGTACTTTCGACATTGTGTATAAACAACTATAAACCACGGAATTGCAGCGAAAATTACAGAAATATAGTAGCACAAAAAGGTTGTAGAATGTTATTCTATCATAATAAATCACAAATATAAAATCATTTTTGTGTATCAATACATGTGACAGTTGCAAAACCCCTCCATTCATAATCTACTCAAATCAGTAATTCATTCAGCTACTGAATTTTCAATACATGAATGACTCATTATACATTTTGAGTTTCCGAGATCATTTATACGAGTTTCAATTTAATTCTGTAAATTACCCAATTTAATTCTGTAAATTACCTGACCTGGTGGAAAACCCGAGAGAGCTTCACGCACACAATACGACGGGAAAGCACCAAAGCCTTCATGTTATTAGCCATAATATACGTAAATGTTAAGTAACACTTCTAAGACAATATGTGTGACTACTTTTGATAATGCATTTTCAAAAGTGAGTCGAATTAGTAAGAAATTTCATTAACCTCATAAGACGGCCATATGGTGGGTATCGATGGGTGGAAGGCTAAGCCAGCGAAGACTTCCACGGGGAAGGAAAAGACTAGGGTGATAAAAACAAAAAACGACGGCCCCGGGAATGATCGAGAGGTAAAAAACATCAGAGAAAGTGGAGAATATTAATCAAATTCCATTATTTCCATGGTTGCAAGACGTGCTTTCTCCGACGCGATGATTGAATTCCGAACCGCAGCAAGGAGACACCAATCGTACGTCCGGAAATAAAGGAAACATTTTGACGAACTGGGACCAAAGTCGATCAAATGTGAAGGTGCACCATCGCGAGTGAACTTGAGAAAAAACTAAAACTCGGCGCTGTCCTCCTGCCGCAAAATGAAGCTATTCTTGGGCCCAGATAAACTTTTTAAGGAGACACAAAAGGTGATCGCTCATATTCATAAAGTACACATTTTTTATCAAATACCTACGTTAATAAACACGGAAGTTACCCCGTGGGGCGGCATTTATTTAATGAGAAGGGCCCACAATGTATAACCTGCAGTCTATTTCATGCTCGGTGTTGCCCCTGGAACCATACGAGTCGCCAGGGTGGGGCAACAGAAATATGACTGGTAAAAATATATAAAAGGAAAAACGGAAATCGATAAGGAAAATATAGCATAAAATCTGTATGTTATCGATTTGGAGGTTCACGAATGTTGACAAATATGCATTATTAAATAAATAGAAATTATATACTTATCTATGTTTCTAGTTCATTATATCTGATTCCTTCCCAGTGATCTCTATGAAATTTTAAGCTGCCCCCCCACTGGCTTGGAAGCTGACGAAGCCCTGCCTGGAGCAATTTCTATAACCCTTTCTCTCAATGTAGGTAAATGGTAATTGGTTTCCACTTAGCTACGCCTCAATTTAAAAGAAAATCAAGGTTCTCGCAATTACGCCAGGAGATGAGAGGAAACCGAAGGCCATTCGAGGAAAAGACAACAAAAAAAGTCGTCCCAGTAGCTTTTAAAAGTAGTAAACATTTTGAGACATGACAATGTCAACTAAGAACTTAAAAAAGGTATGTAGGTGAAGGCGGTTTATTCACACATTACATTAATGCTTTCCTGAAAATGAAACGTAAATAAAAAATCTATCCGTACTGCCCAATACTATCAGTCTTAACGGATAGCTTATAGTCTGCAGGTATGTGTACTTAACGAATTTAAGATTCAACAGTTTTTAGTGCAAGATTGTTCATAATAAAGACCATCCTCGCATTTCTCTCCAGTAATTCGGAGAAAAAAAATTTTATTCCGCTGCTTCGAATGAGAATTCCTAATTGTAACGCCGGGCACAGGGCCGTTTAGAGAACTGCTGCAAACACATCTTCGATTTGTTATCCTACGGTGATGATATCGACAATTTAGTTACTTAATGAATTTTAATTTTTTAATAAATAAGTTACCCAATCGCCAAAACCGCACGACATACAAGCAATATTTTAAGATACTGATGATCACACAGCATGAACTATTCTTCGTGGTAAAGAAGCTGAAACTAAAAAGCTGAAAAAACAGTGAGATCCCGTTAAATGAGAAATATTTCCAATTTTCAATGGATATAATTTTCAGAATTTTCCGCGACGAGGCAACAACCAACCCATCACTAATAATTAGGTCACAATAATTACGAGGCAGATTATAAATCATCGAACGTCAATCAAGAAAATTAGGCCGATGTCACATGTCGAAGGCGCAGACGAAAGAGAAGTTCACGAAATCAACCGCAGTAAATCACTGCGCGAACCATCTGGAAACCAACCAGAAGACTGATGTAGCCTTACCTTCAATACGGCATTCCTCCCACTAAAACATTCCGGTGTCAGAAAAATAGCCCACCAAGCGGATCTATGGGTGGGGTCTACTATGCAGGGAAAGTCACTCAAAGTGGACGGCATTAGACGGACATGGAATGAAAGATATCACTGGGTGTGAGTGGGAAGCTGGAGATTGGCGAGACATGGATGGCCAGGTCTGGTCAGGCCAGTGCCAGGAGTGGGCGAAATAAAATGGCCCGGTACAAACTACTTCCGAAGTAACGGATGATATGGTTATGCAGTGACGGCGAATCTTCTGAGCTCGCCATGTCATAAAACCTAACTTAGCCCTGGTGCCATGCACATATTTATATTTTTTTATATTTGCAACCATAGTAAAAAAATTATATTTATATGTATACTCAAATGTCATTTAACAAGGAAAAATCAACCAAAAATTATGTATAAAATGAACAAAAACATAAAAACAATGTACATTAATTTTTTTTTTTTTAATCTGTCGATGCGTGTCACACAAAAAGAGTTTGCGTGCCATTGGTTCGCCATCACTGCACTAAGGAGATGACGAAAAGATAGCAAGAGAGAACCCCGTATCGAATAAAGGGATATGGGGAATGAGAGACAAGTCATTCAAATAAAAGAATCCGGATGGTTGAGTTAGGAAAGCCAATTAACTCTGTGAAAGTGCAGGGGTGAATGACAACGTCCAGCCATTCAGAAGAGGATACGGAAGAAGAATAAGAGGAGCTCTGGAACGCAGTGGTGATATAAGGGGATCAAAGAGGAAGCACCGATGGTAGTTTTTCCCTCGGAATATGAACGACTCCGGCACCATGCTGGCAGAATTACTCAATGGAAAAACTAATACCAATATAAGTTCCTTTAGCGAGATTGAGACGACGTGTCCCTTTCACCACTTCGAATCCTTTGTCGAATACGCATTATTTTATGCAAGAGTATTATTAATTATTATGGTTCTTTCAAATTTCATTCTATTGAACCATAAATACTATTTCCTTTCACATTTCATGCTACTGTAGAAAAACGATCGCACAATGGTATCCACGGACGTAAAAAATGGAAAGAGTGAATTTATAATGCAGATTTCATAACAGCTCAATTTCACAGTAATTTCTAATTTCAGCCAAGCCTTCAAGAGTACCAACGAATTCATGATTTTATGCTTTTTTCCATGGCTGATGGGGAAAACTAACCCACAAAAATTTGTATTTAATCTAAACACTGGATAAGTGGAGAAATAATACTATTCCAAAAAATACATCTCAAAACAAAATCTTATGGATATAAATTTAAGTATGCAATATAAGGGACACTAGGAATTCTCTTTCCACTTGAGGGCTATAAAACATTGTATACTCAAACATACTTTTTTCGGTCAAGCATATTTCTAAGTATGTTGAACAAAAGTAATTGTTCGCATCAGAATAACCCCAACTTTTCCCCATAATTTCTCAAAGTACCTGTATTTACCACAATTCAATATTCTTATCCACTCAACTATCATTAACTTAATAACAATATTATTCACATGTGACATAAGCAATCTTCCACCAGGAGTAGATTGCTGTTTCTAAGAATGGCACCTCAAGCAACACATGTCCATCAAGAGATTCCCTGCCAGTAGTCTGATATAACATATTCACCATCACCAGCATCTTCTCTGGTACAGAGAGAAAGAAACTACCCTCTGAAGACCTGGTTTCACAAACAAAAGAGCATTGTACATGGTGAAATTTACATACTGTGATTCATTTGGTGAAATCAACATTTTTATTTGTCATTATTCTTAGAAAGGATTCTGATCTTAGTCCTTTTAGTGCCACTAGCCAATAATTCAGATTTTGTTTCTCAGGCAAAAAGTGGCGTGGACCGATATGTCAACTCTAGCATAAAAAAATTTAAAAGTTCATAACAACTAATTATAATTTTGAGATATGGTAATTATGCTGCAATTAGTTAGTCATTTTTTGGATAATTAACACAAACAAATTACTATCTAAAAAACAAACTCGTTTTAACATGTATATATTTTTTCTCAAATTTAGAAATTTCTTGAAATCCCTATGGCAACTTTCACTGGGTACACCTTAAAATTGGTGACACTAAGAGAGTTAAAAAATGGTGTGCAACACCACCATTTTCAACTTCCATGTGCTTTTTTCTATAAGGATTAGCTAATAAATATACTTGAGATAAATTTCAAATAGTGCCCCTCAAAGGGAATTTTTACCATGACATCATCACTGAATACCTAGGTAGGAGAGAAACCTTTTGGAACCACTTCACTGAGGATTCATCCACCCTTCATTCTTTGGACACCCTATCCAGAACAAATATGACTGCTCTGTCCAGCACAGCGCAGTAGGGAACATTTAATGCACAACCCCTTCCACCATATCAAGAGTGAAATCAATACTGAAAGTTTTTAGCTAAAGTGTTTGAAGGCAATGGCCACAATGAGAGCAATTTTTTTCCAAATAAAATTTAGTTTAACAATAGCACAGCCAATAACATGGTTTTATATAAAAATGTACAAACCTTTATCTGGATGATTTTACTAAAATAAACTTTGATGATAAAATTTGCACAAAACATGAAAAACACACAGGAGGATCCACACAACTAGGAGTACATTGCATACAAAACAGATATTAATCTCATAATATTTTAAGCTTGTTAACTAATTAAAAAAAATTGGAAACTTTTCTTATATTTAAAAATTTTAAGAAACAAAATAAAAAGTTGGGTCACCTTGGTAATGGGACAATTGAAATTTTCTCATTGGGATTTCCAGAATCATGAAGTGTAAGTCCCATTTCTTTCAAAAAGTCATTACTAATAACACCTTCCCTTTTGAGGCCAGCTATTACTTTTTGGACCTCAAGGTTGCCATCACAAAGATTCCGAATAGCCATTATAGCCCACTGGGTGATGACTGCAAAATGTTAAGGATTTTTTATATATTGCTGAAAAAAGTATACAGATACCTCAAGTTAAACCCAAGCCAAGTTATTCTCTGTATACCAGATCCTCCTATGAAACCACCGGCAGGTCTGGAGAAATACTACCACTAACCAATTATAATATAAAAAACAACTATAAAACACCTTAAAATGTAGTACGGTTAAAGATTCATTAACTAGGAAAAATATCGTTTGTCATTACTCACTCATATTATCAAGATGATCATTCATTTGATTCTTCAAACAAACACAATGCCAAAAACCTAACACCAGTCTTATTATCTATTTATTTCTTTAAAATTGGACCAATTAGAGCATAAAGCCATTTACATTGAACAAGCCAACTCTTGGTGGGCGAAGCCATTCTGGCGAAAAAGCTGACAAAATCATGTGTGAGGTGGCAGTTCTCAGTGATGTAGTTGGCTAAAGCATGCCCGACCAGCAATTGGGAAGTTCGGGTTCGAGTTCCGGCTGAGGACAAAACTTTTTCTCATATGAATTCGCCAGTTTCCATCCATATTTTCTACCATATTTTGTGTACATCCTTTTATGTGTTCCTATCCCTTTTCTTATTTCCTATTACTTGTAGGATTATATATGCATTATATCAGCAAAAAAAAGCATATGATGAAAAGTTAGCAGTTGTAGAGGGGGCTTAATAATGGGATAGCTGTGGGATAACTTTTTTATTAGACTGTTTTAGTACTAGGGATGGGAAAAAGAAAGAATAGCTTCTTAAGGGAGGTAGGTGGAAATGAGGGGTAGTGGGGAAGAGATCATTAAAAGCCAAGTGGTGCATGGTGGGACTCTTTAGAGGGAAGAGAGAGAGGAAATTGGGAGTTCTGTATTTGCCATATACATAATACCTTAAGGAAGGAGATGCGACGATTATTACTTAGATAATCCTTTATCCTAATGGTTCTAATGTAATTTCGAATGTTTTGGAGAGTACTGTGAAGAAAAGAGGGTGTGCCATAACAGAACAAGGGCAGAAAGGAGTTGAAGGGGCACTCAAGATGATTTAGTGTAGAAAGAGAGGCCATTTACCAAAATGTAGAGCAGCAATAAAAAATATGATGAATGTAAGGATACCAGAAAGTGAAAAGAGATGATTTGTCCTAGACATGATGTAATATTATAATAAACTTACAAGAGACATAGCCCTGGATTTAATGTTATTTATGTGATCATAAAAGAGAAGTTTCAAGTCAATTGAATGCCAAAATTTTTATCCTTGGAAGCTGAACGGGATCGTTTGATCAGAAAATTTATAATTTTGGATACAGGGGGATATTCAGAGAATGAAAGTTACTATGCTGGATTTTGCTGGCTGAACCTTTACAAGCCATTGCTCAGACCAATCCTCCACAGTCAAGATCTTTGTAGGGATATGGAATCATGGGGTGAGTTAATTTGTTGAAAGATATCATCTGTATACAGAAATACTGCACAACATGGTATGGTAATTGAGTCCATCAGATCATTCACAAGCAAGTTAACAAGTAGAAGTCCAATCAGACTTTCCTGTGGGTCACCAGACATAGAGTAAGCAGGAGTGGAAATTCCACCTAGTACCACTCATAATACTTGGTTTACGAAATATTTCAATAAGGCTAAGATTTTCCTATTAATATTACATCTTTTCTGCAATTAATAGAGCAATAATTCTTGATGATTGAATCAAGCTCTTTTGAAAAATCAATGTAGCTTATATCCAATGAGAGGGCTCTTCAAAAGTTAAATTGATAAGGCAGTGCACAACTCTGAGGTTTGTTTGAGTCAAGCAACCAGGGAGAAAATCATGCTGTTGATGAGAAATGGAGGGGAGGGTTAAAGGCAAAAGGTGCTGGTATATGATAGTACAGGGAGTAGTGAAGTCAGTCTGTACGAGTCAATGAGAAGTTTTCAGCCAGATTGAAAGATGGTAAATGCACATGGAAACTTCCATTGTGCTGGGAAGTAGCCATCAGACAAATATCTATTGAATGAGATTGAAATTAGAATTGAGAGCGAAGGCACAGTATGTTTTAAGAATACTTCACTAAGGCCATCACAATCAGAAGCACTATTTTTTGAAAGGGAGCTCAAAAGGCTGTATTCATTAGGGGTTGTACAGATTGAGGAGAGTGAGTACATATGCTCTCTACTATAAAAGAATATAATTTATCTTTTTCATCCAAATGATAACCAGTATAATCAGTACTGATAACCAATAATAATGCAAAACACATACAAATAATGGAAGTTTTAATTTGATACTTCATAATGGGTCCTGCACCCATTGTTGTTGAACAATAAACTTCGAAATTGGCCTCAGGTTAAATTGGTCATGGAAATGATGTTTTTGGCATTTATGGAACGGCAAAGTTTTCTTGTGTATATATTAGCAAATGATACTTTAACACCATAAGTAAAACAGTATAAATAGAGAGAGTGTTTGACAGTGGTGTAAAAGAAAGTACTACCGTAGTTTCTCCAAGCATCAAAGTTGGATTTTTGTAGAAGCAGACATATGTTTCCATAAATCTAAGGAATACATAGAGTCCCTAAGAGAAATATGTTCACTAAATACGGACAGATGAACTACACTATGAGATAACTGTGCTAATTATAATAACCATTAGTTATTTATTTCCAAAATTAATTAATTTAGCTATTGTATGTGAATGCTTTCAAAGGATACATGGGTTTCTCTCGTCAATGTTACAGCAATCCAGAATCAGGGGCACACCATCAAGTTCCACAATCTGAAAAGAATTTCACCATTATCATAAAGCAGTAGCAGTAGTGTAGAAGAAGTATTTCAGTCTCAATCTTGCAGCAATTAAGGCATTAATATCATTACAATTAAGAGATATAAATTCAAAGAGATCAATCTCAAAAGCAAAAACTAAAGGGCCAATAAACATGGGTTTCCAGAATTCTAATAACAACACTCCAATCCCAACACTCAAAGAAATATATGTCAAAATTTAAGAATGCAATTATGAAGAACCTCTTATGCCTCTGATGACTATAATATGCTATTTTTAATCTATGAATGTGTGTATGTGATTTTATATAGTAGCTATTGCTGAGCCATCCCATACACACACATTATGGATCTTTCCAATTCAGTTCAACCACAAGAAAGGGGCTTGACACCCACCGACTCGGAAACTGGTTAAATTTGGTGCACAACATTCCTTCACTAATTTAAGTAACAACATCAATTTTTTTATCTAACACTAGTAGTTTTTCAGTTACAGTCTCTCAAACTTTAAGCTAATTATCACTTTCTTCCATTTGCGAAGTTCATTTCTCAAGGTGAATCATTCTGAAGGTTCTCATTTTACTCAAAAAAATTTATCTCACTCATTTGTGGATTATTTCTTAAGATATTTTCCAGCTATAATCACAAAGGTATAAGGTTCTCAGAAAAAAATACAATAACCCTTAAATTGAGTTTTTGGTCTTTGAATGATTTTTATACAATGCTGCACAAGCATTTTTTGGAAAAAAAAACATGATTAATTATTAAAATCAGTATCACCCATACGGGTGTGAATTAATCTAAATACCTTTTTCATAATAATCATCTTAAAGATATGCACTTTCATCCTCTGGATTAAAAATGTTTTTTTCGTTCCTTCAATAAAAATGATTGCCGTTTTAGTTTCATTTTATAAAAATAGCTGCCAGAGTGGAGTTCTTTATGATGTTATCCATTAGAATGAGAAACCCTAGTGAAAAAATAGTGCACGACCTCAAACAATTGCACCTCCTCAATAGATGTTGCACTTGAATTTTTTCAACAATATCTGAATTGAATGCTAAAGAATCTTGAAAAAATATTTCACTGAATATAAAATTGACTACACATATATATATATATATGTAATTTGTAATTTTGTATGCACAATCAACCCTGTGCCTCCCAGTATAGTGCCATCCTCACTTAATACAATGAAAGACATGTGAAGACATATTCCACTATTCTCTTGATATAGGAAACCTTGATATAATGGCAATTCACTTAGTTCCAATAAGAATTTCCCTATACGAATGAGAATTTTCCCAAACCACGTCATTTGAGGTGCTTTCTGATCTCTCTTGGAATTCCACAGCAGATTACATTAGACATAGATAAATTGCATGTATGAATACTATGTATTTTAGTTGGAGCAGATATGGAAGTAATTGGAAGGAGTTTTGTTCTACTCTGTTTACTGGAATTTTTAAACATGAAGTAGACAGACTTGAACACCAGTGCCTCATGTACATGATGCCTAATATCTGTTTCGCTTATATGATGACTCACAGTATATCCTCCAAACAGGTCAGTTTGATCATTGTATTCATTGAGTGAGGTGCTATGCAGTGAGCAAAATAGTGTGATCATGGGTAAAAGAGCCATGTTATCCATGAAGAAAAAGTGAAAAGTTTGTGCAACAGCAATCAATTTCCAAAGGCAGGTAAACAAGCAATTACAAACCAATTTTCTAGACTGTGGGAGAAAACAATCAGTCAGTGATGCATAGGAAATATCTTGAGTGAGACAGATAAGTAGCAGCAATATGTCTCCTTAGGGACAATTTTTATAAGATCTGCAAAGCACAAAGATTTAGATGACACCTTGGCAATACAAGTGGGCCTGGTGAACTCCAAGCATGGATCCGTTACTGATACAATGACAGTAAAACAGGCAAAAGTGTTTTGGGAACAACTGGGCATTACAGACTTTCAGTACAGTACAATGGATGGTCAGCTTGATTTAAATAATGTTATAGTCTTTTGCAGCACATACAGAAAGGCAAAACAGCAGAATTGAAAAACAACATTGTTTCTGAGGGAAATGATATGTTGCCTATTATCATCGATAAATATGATGTGAGGGATGTTTGTAATGCAGATAAAAGTGGCTTGTATTATCAAATGCAACTAGATAAAACAATTTCATCAGGACCGGCGAAAGGATGTAAAAAGGCTAAGGACAGGATTTTTATTAATTCTTTAAGTGGTGCTAAATAAACGTGCTGTGGACAGCTCGCTTTCTCCCGTTTTCAGCCCCGTCGAGCGGGAATAAAAACACTCAACAAATATAAACTTATCACAAATCACTGTTAATTTATATTCTTAAGCCACCATTGTATCCGTTCATACGATCAATTAATAATCAAAATGATGCTTTGAACAGGAATTTTAGGAGCAAGATAACAAAGTTAACAATGGTTTACAAAATTAACAAGAACATAAAAAATAATAATGTTAAAATTATGAGACTACACAAAAGTGTTTGTCAATAACCCTAATATACGCCATTAAAATTTTAAGCTTCTACGTTTACCAGATATTTTGTAATAATTATCTAAAGTGTGGATTTACTCAAAAGAGGTGAAAAAAACACCAACATTTTGAACTCTTTAAGCTATATAAAATACAGAAAGTTTTATAAAAGGCTGCCACTTCGTAGAATAAAATTTGACAATATTTCCTTTAATTTGATTGGTCTCTTGTCAAAATCGAACAGGCCATTTCGGAGGTATGATACCGTAAACTCGAGTATACCGAATTTTTAAACGGACAGTATGTAGTCTGATCATACATATGCTTCAAGTGACAATCAGTACATTACTAGATTCACTGGACTAAACTACACCTCGGCAGAAATACTGGTCATTTTATACTACATGAACAACTGTCTATACAGGGTTTATGAACAATGCATACCTTATTTTGAATTTCTACATTTTTCCATGCTAAATTTCCTATCAACCTGATAAGGTTTCTCTTAAATCCATGAGCTGGATCCATCTCCAAACTACTCTCCAACTGACTTGATTTCACAGATGATAACTTTTGAATAGGAGCAAATGGATGCTGAAGGTCCCCCTCCTTCTCTGCTTGTTTGCCAACTAGTTGCATACTCCTCAGGAGAACTAAAAATTCAAGAGAGTTGCCATTAAATTAGTGTAAAATGACCAACAAAAGTTCCAGTTAAGATTAATGAAAACTACTGCATAAATGAAAGTGCCTTGAGTGTGGAATTGCCGTCACTATGTGGAAATTTGAAATATCCATGATGATTATAATATATCATCAATTTCCTCACTATTATTTGCATTGCCTTGACATTGATTTAGTAAGGTCAAGCAGTAATTCAAATTTGAACGAAATAAAGTCATTTGAATGCATTCAAATGACTTTATTTCGTGATCATGATCATCAAAATTAATTCACTATTTTTACTATAAAATGTTTAATTTCACTTTTGCCTAATGCTAAATTGAAGTAATAAATAATATGAATCTTTTGTGAAACGGAGCATCCCATACAGCACACGACGTACAGAGAACGTCTGCAGTGTGTCCTGTACCTCTGAATCCTGTCTACTGTATTCTCAGACAGCCAGTGGACATCCTTTGGACGTCCATCGTTTTATTGTCTGTTGGACGTCTGATGAGACTTGGAATTACGCTACATGATGATATGTATATAGGCCGATTTCCACCCAAAACATCAGATTTGTGTTCGATTTTGAGTTTGCAAAAATCTGATTTTCAAAAATAAGTTATTGCAGTCATGTTTGTTATTAATACACATATTTGTTTAGCATTGGTTTCTCAGGAGTAGATTCATATTGATATCGGAGAACTCGATGAAGCAAAGATATAATGTTCAAAAGGATTAAACATGGCTGAAGGCTACAGATATGCCACATGGAAGCCTGGGGAATAATGATAAAGAATATCAAGAATTGAAACAGAGTCTTCTAAACACTTATGACAAATGTAGGACCATTGATGAAAGTTGAGAAATTCTAAAAGATATGACAATAAGAGGTTCTGAAAAAGTACTAGGCCATTCAGAGAAAAATATCCATTGGTTTTTTAGCTGGGAAGATGGAAAAAGAGGTGAATATGGACAAAAAAGTCAGTATGGAGGATGGAAGAACGAAGTATATAAGAGAAAATAATAAAAAGGGTGATAAAGTGAAATAAGGATAATGGAAGTGAAAATGCATGATATAACTCAGGCTGTGCAGTATGGCAGGGTAGCAAATGGAGATTCTAGATTCGAAATGGTAAGCAGAAGATTAAGAACAATCAATTGTCACCCATGTTAAGAGGAAATGATAAAAAAGATATGAATAAGGATTTATTGTAATGCAGTATATGGAAGTTCTTTGTGGAGTTCATCAAAACCCTGCCTTCATTTGGAAGAAAAACAGACATCATTATACACTCATGTGTGTTGTCTCACAATGGATTTAACAGACACCTTGTATTAATATTGATTCAACATAACTATAATATTGATGGGGTCATTTTGCACCCACAACCACCAAAAAAAGATATATGGAAACAAATATTTTACTCTGATGATCCCAGTTAACAGATAAGATTCTGTTATTAATATTAATAAAAACATCCTTATACATATATACTACAGTGATCAACCCGAAGGTTGGTATGTTATGATTAAACATCCTTATGATTGATAAAATAGATATAATGGAGCCCACGGCAAAGAACCAGAGTTCAGATTTGAATGAATTTGAGACTAGGATTTTCACTTACACACGGCCTGCACCAAAAGTGATCCATTTGATTGTAAAGTTCCAAGGTACTCCTCATTACCAGCAGCGGATGCTAGTACATCCATCCATTTTGATATTTCACAAGGATCATACCCCTCAATTTGGCCTTGTGTCTGAGTTTCAGTAGAATCATTTTTGGAAGTATGTCTCATATCCAGAATGTGATCAGAGTGGGAACAGAATTTATCCGAAATAAACTTAACAGCAGATGCATGAAACTTCCTGTTCTCTTTGGTGGCTTCATCATCACTTATTGCTGATATATTGTTTGACATTAAGTCCAGAATATAATACCTCAGTTGAGAATCCAATTTTGGATAGTATTTTTCCATCCATCCCTGAGACTTTAGCAGAAGTTCTAATGTGAAAAGTCTGCAATAAAACAATGATCAACTTAGTTTTAACTAATTACAATCACATACATTGTGGTTCATTGGACCTTCAAGATGGCAAATATCACAGAAAGAGTTAATTTTCATATCAATGAGCTTCAGTTCTTTAAAATTAATTTTTCTATTTGACCTTCAAAAAATAAAATTTATTTTGAAATTTTTATCTCAATATTTCTGTGAGAGTAAACTATCGATTCAGAGGTTTAGCCAAATTATAGGTATATGTTTAGTGAATAAATAACTTCAGTAAATGCAGATGATTTTTCAATATTTTACTTACAAATTAATTATCTCACAGTTCTCAATCCAGTCACTTAACTAGCATAGTAATATTGTAATGTGTTCTACATTACAGTTTATGACTGGGGCATACTGAATTTGTATTGAAATACTTTTGACCAATAAAAACATCTATTTTCTAATATGCAAACTACGTCAACTGTTATACAAATGACATGTTTTATTTCCAAAACACATTAGAATATATCTCCAATTTCTACACCTCTAAGATTACTGTGTAATTACTGATTGTTCCATCTTATGGATAATTTCTAGTGAAGTAACAAACTTATTAAAGTTAATATTAAATAGCTATGACTGACCCATATTCTGAACCACAGATTGCTGATGATATAAGACCTCTGACAAAGCTAATATCTATTTCCTTCAAAGGTCCAGCCTCCAATTTTCCAAGAAATATATTATAAACAACCATGGCGGAGTAGTTAGCACTTTTTTCGTCACCACAATGAAGTGAAGCACTGGAAAATAAATAGTTCCATATTATATCTTAAACAAAATTGCTAAGTAATGCCTACTTCTTTCTAAAAATAGTCTCCTTCAATTAATATTACCTCAAAATATCAAAAAACTTTTCCCAGATTATTTTTTTATTTTCTTCGTTGTTGACCGTTAAATTTCCTAGTAGCTGAATGCCCAATCGAATGCAAATGTTTCGTTCCTCTGAACCCGGAATGGAGTGGATTACCGACTCGATTAATTTTGCAATACAAGGTAATCCATTTGTATGTTTGGCGATGAAATATTGATGTTCCCTGCTCAGCGCACAAGCATTTCTTAAATAACGAAAACTATCACACACACCAGCTAAACTAGTCCCTGTAGTGAACTTTTCCGAAAGATTATAAAGATTGTTACAATGTTTATCAATTTCCTCCTCGTCGGAAATCTCCATGATCACTTAACCTTTAACCACACAACCTTAACCTTAACAATCACTTAACCTTTCAACAAATAGCTGATAGAATTAAAGTCGCCAAATGTCCCGCATAACCAACATATTTTAATATGATATATTTCCGTAATAAATGGAAAGACTCAAGCGGTAATAAGTTGTTTTACGCCTTTCTAAGAATACTGCAGCTAATAAAGTGATTTGGTACATACGGGATATAATTTACTTGAGTAGAACACAACTAAACCATAACAATCGCTAACAATTTAGCTTAAAACGTTTAAGCGGATGCTCGAACACTTAAAAAGAATGAGGGAAATTCAGAACTTTGCATCGGTTATTCGCGTTTCATTTTTTTCGGAGGGAATTTGAAAATGCTTAATAATACTGTCTTAATAAGTAATGTTTTTGGGTTATTATAACGAACCACATATAATTGTTCCACTTCGATATACATAAATGTAAAAAGTAAATAAGATGATAATATATGTCCTTTGTATATTATCAGGCATAACTATGTGGAAATCCATTTCTGAGAAAAAGAACAACGTACTCTGTATTTTTCCACTTGATTTTTAATTTGGTACAACTAGTTTCAACGCTACGGCGTCTTTTTCTCCGAAAACTAGTTTAATTGAAACACCCAACACTTTAATTAAAAAGTATTAATTGTATTACCATCATCTCGGATTTGTAAGAAATCATTTGACAGTTTCAACATTGTAAATTGGTTGTTTTCATTGGTCAAAATAGTGAGTGCGAAAGCAAATTTCCATATGAAAATGTCAATATGAGTCGAACACAATTTCACACCCAGGAAAACTAGAGGATGTTCAACCGCGTACTATACATCTTATTTTTCTCAGAAAAACTGTTGAAGCACTCGAATAAGTCGACTCTCTAGGCGAAAGTAGTACAATAATCTACGATACTTGCATACAAACAAGAGGAGATAATTACTTTGTGATTATCCTCATTGTACTTTTTAGCACACATTCACATTGAGCAAAGAAGATAGTTGATTCATTACTAATTCATAGGAGATCAAGCAAAATGATCGTCTTGAAACGATTGACTGTCTTGTTTATTTCGAAGTTGTCTCGGGGATTTGTGCAAGGCCCACCGCTCGCTATTCCAGTGAACTATCCATGGTCGTATAATGAAGAAAATACAGAAATTTCTTTTTTTCCAAGTTAAAACTTTTAAAATAAGTCTATCATTAAAACAAAATGAATTTTATAAAAGCTTATGGCTTTGAAAATTTGTTTATTTCTTTTGTTGTCAAGAAAATAAATCTCGAGTTGGAAGGATATAATAACTATCGATTTGGTATTTCAAACAATGAGCATTCATTTTATCGTTACTGAAAATCCATTTTTAATTTAAACATTTTCGGAACGCAAATAAAAGCACCATTCAGTAATTTGAAAAATAATGCACTATGCAGTTGCTTGAGTTTTAGCGAACGCATACGATTCTCTAATTCCTACCTCGTAGGTGTAACTAGACAATTCCATTCCTCGAACCTCGTGTTTTCTTCAGTCTCCTTCTGAATATTTCTGTGAATCGCTTTCCTTTGTGTCATATTATCTTTAATATCTCGCAATAATTTTTTAAATTCCTTTTGCTCATCTTGTAAACTTGCCTAAAGGTAGTTCGTGATCCAGCTTTAAAATTTTTAGTTCCCTTAACAATTTCAACGATTAAACATTTCGCAGTGGAGCTCAGTGGAAGCTCATAAGTGAAAACTTACCCACATTCCCTCCGTGGCGTTGCTCCTTTGTGCGAAGATTTTTACCAGAATTTGTAAGAATTCTCGGGACCGGATGGGACATTCAGGCAAACGCGAAACCTCTCTCCCATTTCCTTCCTTTTAAAGAGAACACCACACCGCCATGATACGTAGTCTGGGTCGAATGTGAAGAGAAGGAGAGAGAGAGTGTGTGTGAGAGAGAGGGAAAGAGAGAAATATATAGAGAAAGGAAGGGAAGGAGAGAAATATATAGATCAAGGGAGAGAGAGAAATATATAGAGGAAGGAGAGAGATAATTATGTAGAGAAAGGGAGAGAGATAAATATATAGAGGAAAGGATGGATAGAAATATATAGAAGGGAAAGAGTGAAGTATATAGAGGAAGAAAAGGAGAGAGAAATATGTGTATCGATGAAGGGAGAGAGTGAGAATATAAAGAGGAAAGGAGAGAGAGGGAAATGTATAGCAATGAAGAGAGAGAAATGTATAGTAAGGAAGGGGAAGAGAGGAATATATAG